>JASGLE010000066.1:0-250000 GCA_030179965.1 Cyperus esculentus | reverse complement strand
CTCAGGTATGTTTTGCTTTCTTTACTTTGTCTTCGTTGTGCTTTTCCTGATACATTCAGGTTGTATAAGTTTATCTGTTTTTTGACCTGCCTTGTCATTCTTTTGCAGAGCCATCACCTATTGAGCATGGTCATGTGGTTTCTGAGGATCCAGTTCTAAGTGATCCTGTCTCAGTTGATACATCACACATAGTAGCAGGGGAGCACGCAGTCCCGACCGCGACTCTGGTGCCAGAGGAGCACGCAGCTTCAGGTAAATCTCCTCCCTTTTAATTAAATCTGACACTAACTAGGATTTGGCATTATAGACTTTTTCTTGTGATGCAGCTACTGGTGCTGATTGCACAGGGTCACCCATTACTACTCGGGAGGAGCCAGCCACCATTGAGGCTTCTGAGGATGTGGGGCCTTTGGATATTGCACTCGTGGGGCCATCATCCCTAAGAGAAGGGAACTCCGAGGAGCAAACCATGGTGCCTTTACTCACAGGTTTGCCCTTTCTACATGTTCTTTCCAAGTTTTTACCTGATAGTGATCTCGTTCTGACACGCAAACATTTCATAGTATCTCCTCGTGCTGATCTAGCGTCCGAGGCAACCGAGCAGCCTGATACGGCGGATGCTGCTATAGGTATAACCAAACTCCCATTTTTTTTAAATAGAGCCTAGTGTTGGGCAGGTCTTCATTGAATCATTTTGGACAGGATCTTCTGTTGGTATCGCCATTGAGGTGGATGCTGCGGACCCTTCTGCTCCTACCCCAGAGGAGGCTCAAGCTGAGGTGCTTCGGGAATTGTCCGATCATTCAGAGGATGGGCCCGCAGAGCCAGTACCTCTCGGCACGGATCTTCTAGAGGGACTTGAGGGGGTTGTCATACCAGGTACCCCTCTTTCTACTCCATTCTTTCCTTGATTTGATCGATTTTATTCGCTCACAGCTTGCTTATTTGTGCAGATCCCATCGTAGTGGAGGCAAGGGCTGCCTTGATGGACTTGGAGGAGTCACTCGCAACTACTTACTTCCGAGGGCGCCGGCGCTTTGATTTAGCAGCGCTAGATGTCATACCACCATCTTATCTTGACCGCCTCTACCGCTTCACATATGAGGAGGTATACCCTTGCCGGGTTATTATGGAGCGATTGTCTCAGGGGTTCATAGCTGAGAGGTACCGAGCGGTGCGAGTTGCTTGTGGGAGGGCCCGAGAGCAGATGCACGAGGCCCACATGGTTGTTGATCGGTTTTATCTGAGGCTGCAGTCAACCCGAGAGGACTTGGCATGTCGACTAGCCACCCGTGCCGATTTCCGAGCTATGGGGTATGACGAGCGCGTTACCGGGAGGCTCGAGGAGGAGATACGCATGGTGTGGGATGAGGTTCGTCACTTGAGGGGCCGTCTCGACGAAGCGCTTATCTGGTTTAGAGATCTATCAGTGGTGTACGAGAGGGCTTGCAGGGAGGTCGAGGATTTGACCGGGCAGGAGATGAGAGATGAGACGGATGCTCGCTCTTCCCTTGCTCGGATAGATATATTCTTGGAGCAGCTCCGTAGGTCGGCTCAGGGCTGACACTTGGCCGAATCTTATGTTGTATTTTGACTTTTGGGTTTATTTTGTTTTGGCATGTATTGGATGGTTCCCTTGGACCTAGTATTATGGTAGGGTGTTGGCTCTTATAGGGCAATAAGTTCCCTTGGACCTTGTTTTGGCATGTTTGGACTTGGCTTGGATTTCATGTGTGTCAGCTTTTATTGCGTGGTTGTTTCTCGGAGCTTTTGGTTTTGTTGATGTTTTTTTTTCGTCTTCCCCCCTTTTTTTATGTCTTGCACTGTCTTTGATGTGATGTTCACTTTGTGCGGTAATCTTATACCAGTACAAAGTGTAAAACTCGTCTATTCTTTTTTTATCTGACAAATAGACTGGCCAGCCCCAATTTCTTATGGCGTATATTGGAAAAGCCATTTTGTGGAAAATTTTATTTGAATTGATTGAAAGTATGTGGGTGTAAGTGTTTGTAAGTGCCGTGCATTTGTGGACCTCACACCGCTCCCCTTAACTACGCTTTGCGCGTTTAGGTGGGCCTCACCGTCGCTCAATATTTTGCTCCACTCATTTCGACAGTGTGTGTGTTTTAGGTGGACTGCCCTCTGCAACTTATTGCATCTTCGAGCAGGTGCTCTCGTTACTTATCCCGGGTGGAATAAATAATTCCCTGAGCAAAGAAAACCATCGAAGAAAAGAACTGAAAAACCGTTTCTTTTTGTTATATATACATAATATATCATATGTATTCCCTTTTAATATAAAAAAAAAACGTGTTTGAAAGAGGCATATTTATTACTAGTTGTACGAGAGTTATTTAAGTTTTCACCCTCAGGAGCGCCCTTTTTATTAATATCTAGGGGTCACATATGGGCGCAACTTTCATCATCGGGAGGTGTATTGTTAGGGACAAACACAAACCCGTCCATTTTTATATTTAGTCTGTATCAAATGGACAAACCCAGCGGTATTTGCATTAAAGGCGCAAACACCAAAGCCATATCCCGACTCTACCGGGCCCCCTTATTCGGACACAGGATTGACGAGATTCCGTCATATGGGCTTATGGATTTTTCTTCTTTTGTTTGGGTATGTACACATTTTTTTCGGTTAGTAGAGGTTTTTGTCTGGTGTAATGTTATTTACACAGTTTTTTTTTTCTTTTTTTTTTTTAGGTTTCGTCTGACATGAGGTTATTTACAAGGGAATTTGTCGTCTCGCCCTTAGGCATAATACTTCTTCAGGTATCGGCCATTGATGGGCGGCAGTGGCCTTTCTCCTTCATGGTTAATGAGTTGGTAAGCACCGCCCTGATACACTTTTTCAATCACATAGGGGCCTTCCCAGTTTGGTGAGAACTTGGGTCCATGGTGTCGACCGATGATCGGCCTTCTGAGTACCAAGACAAGTTCTCCTTGCTTGAATGTCCTGATACGAGCCATCTTGTCGTATGCTCTGGCCATTTTCGCCTTATAGACTTCCAAATTCTGTTGGGCTATGAGCCTTTTCTCATCCAAGGCATCCAACTCTTCCAACCTTAAGCGCTTCTGGTCTTCCAGGGACATGTTGGCTTGCATCGCTACCCGCAACGATGGCATTTCAACTTCAAGCGGGAGGACTGCCTCAACCCCAAACACCAGAGAGTACGGTGTTGCATGAGTGGGTGTTCTGCATGAGGTCCTGTAAGCCCAAAGAGCCTCTTGGAGCCTTTCATCCCAGTTACGTTGATTTCCTTCCACCGTTTTCTTCATGATGTTTATCAAGGTCTTATTGAAGGCTTCAGCTAACCCGTTAGCCCTTGGATTGTAGATAGTTGAATACCTCCAATCAATCTTGAATTGTTCGGCCATCGCATAAACTTTAGCATTTTGGAAGGCCGTGCCATTATCGGATATGACCCTCCGAGGTGTACCGAATCGGTAGAAGATGTGGGTCTTGAAGAATTTTACCACATCGAGAGCCTTGACTTCTTTTAGGGCTATGGCTTCGGCCCATTTAGAGAAGTAGTCAGTGGCAGCAAGGATGTATCTGTGACCTCTAGAGGATGGTGGGTCAATCGGGCCCACTATGTCAGTGCCCCACACACTGAATGGCCATGATGCCACTGTCGGATGTAAAGGATTGGGCGCCTGATGGATAAAAGTGCCATGTATTTGGCACATGTGGCATCTTCTTGCGTGTTCTTCGCAATCAGCCACCATTGTCGGCCAATAGTACCCCATCCTCTTGATCTTGAGGCGCATTTTGGGTCCGGATTGGTGTGCTCCACACAGTCCGGAGTGCACTTCTTTTATGACTTGTTCAGCTTCTTCAGCCGACAAGCATCGCAACCACAATCGGTCGTATGATCG
The DNA here is from genome assembly GCA_030179965.1 of Cyperus esculentus. Classification (NCBI taxonomy): domain Eukaryota; kingdom Viridiplantae; phylum Streptophyta; class Magnoliopsida; order Poales; family Cyperaceae; genus Cyperus; species Cyperus esculentus. Next base: position 246,112 of record JASGLE010000066.1, on the reverse strand, counting down.
CCTGTAAAGAGTGTCCCCCGCATATGCGTAGCGAAGTACTCGCTTCCTTAATTGGTCAGCTTCTCCTTTTTCTTTTGGAAGGGTGCCATGCTTGAAATAATCAATGAAAGGCTGTCGCCAATCATGACTATTATTAGCCACCACGTTGACATCATGTCCGGCTTGGCTTGACTTCACTTCTTGGTCTTCTTTCACCAAGTCTTCTTCTGTCTGTGGGAAACACATGGACAGTGGTCTACGGTTTCTGATCAAAACATTGATTTCCTCTTCATCCACTTCACCTAATTCCTTAGCCACCCTTGCCAGAGCATCGGCTTTCCCATTTGCCGCTCTAGTCACCCTTCCAATTGTAACTTCGGGAACTCGGCTGAGTAGCTTCACAGCCTTGTCATGATACTTTACCAATTCTGGTTTCAACACCTTGTATTCTCCAGCTACTTGGTTGATAATTAGCTGAGAGTCCCCAAATATGCGGAGTTTCTTGATTCCCATGTGCAAGGCTATTTCTAGTCCTGCTATTAGGGCCTCGTATTCAGCTTCATTGTTAGTGCAAGGCTCTGTCAATATCAAGGAATGGCGGATGATCCCTTTTTCTGGGGTCACAAACACTAATCCAATTCCTGCCCTAATAATAGGGATCCTTGGACAGGGTGTGGGTCGTATTGAGGATGCCCCATCAAAGTACATCTCCCAAGCAGGTCCCTCGCCTTCGACACCTAACACTTCTTCATCAGGGAACTCGCATGATAATGGAGAGTCGTCTGGTATAGGGTGAGCCGCCAGAAAGTCTGCCATAACTTGCCCCTTTATAGCCTTTTGCGGAGTATAAATAATGTCAAACTCTGTCAAGAGAATTGCCCACCTAGCAAGTCTTCCAGTTAGCATAGGCTTTGTCATTAGATACTTGAGGGGATCCACTCGGGAGATGAGGATGATCCGATGGGCTAGCATATAGTGTCGCAACTTCTTGGCAGCAAACACTAGCGCCAGACAATGCTTTTCAATCGGAGTATAATTGTGTTCTGCGCCCACCATCATACGACTGAGATAGTAAAGCGCATTTTCCTTTCCATCTTCATTTTTCTGTGCCAAGAGTGCTCCCAGTGAACCCTCCAAGGCAGTGGTGTAGAGAATGAGCTCTTTTCCTGGAATTGGTGCCGCTAGGACAGGCGGTTTGAGAAGATAAGCTTTGATGCTGTCAAACGCCTTCTGGCAATCCTCATCCCACTTAAAGGATACATCCTTTTTGGTGAGTCTGGTGAATGGCTGGATCCTCCCGGACAAATTGGCTATGAAGCGCCTAATGTATGCCAACTGGCCTTGGAGCGAGCGAAGCCCCTTGAGGTTCCTGGGCGGGGGTAACTCCATTATTGCCTTGATCTTAGCCGGATCGATCTCTACTCCTCGATGCCTGATAATAAACCCGAGGAACTTACCTGAGGACACCATGAAGGCACACTTCAGCGGATTGAGTTTGAGAGCATGGTGCCTTAGCCTGCCGAAGACCATTTCTAAGTGGTTGAGGTGTTCCTTGTATGACATGGACTTCACCACCAAATCGTCCACATAGCATTCGACAATTTGATGTATTTGATCATCAAATATCTTAGTCATTGCCCTTTGGTAGGTCGCCCCTGCATTTTTAAGACCAAATGGCATGACTCTGTAGCAGAATATGCCCATCGGAGTTCGAAATGCTGTGTGCTTCTCATCTTCCGAGGCCATCTTGATTTGATTATACCCTGCGTATCCATCCATAAAGGAGAATACTTCATACGATGAGGTATGATCTATGATAATTTCCGTGGCGGGGAGAGGGAAATCATCTTTCGGGCATGCCTTATTGAGGTCCCTAAAATCCACACAGATACGTATACTCCCATTTTTCTTTTTGACTGGGACAATGCTGGCTATCCAATCGGCGTTTTCTTCTTCTCGAATGAAGTTGGCCTTCAAGAGCTTCTTGGTTTCTTCAATAACCTTTTCTTCGAGCTCAACTCTCATTCGTCGGGGAGCTTGCTTGACAGGCTTTACCTCAGGGTTGATTTTCAAATGGTGAACTGCCACGCTCGGGTCTAAACCCGGCATCTCCTCATAACTCCAGGCAAAGCAGTCGATGTGCTTGAGAAGGAAGGATTTTAATGATTCCTGTTCCTGCAGGGGAAGAGAACCACTGATGAATGTGGGTCTAGGCTCTTCTTCGGTTCCCAGGTTGATCTCTACCAACTCATCAACAGTATTTGGAGCCTTTTCAATTTCCTTAATCGCATTCTGAACGAGAGGGATCAAATCTTCTTCTCCCTCCACGTCACACTCCAACACGTAATCCTCTCCGGCTTCAATCGAGATCATGTGGCAGTGTGCGTAGTCATCATCAGAGTCATACCTGTGTCTTCGACTCTTCGAGGACTGAACAGGCTCCTTCCCTTTATAGCTTGATCTAGGCTTCTCTGAGAGGTGCGATCGCCCTTTGCGTTCATCTCTCCTTCGGGACCTGTAGGCATTACTAGGTTCCTCACTTCGGATGCCTCCTTGCCTTCGTCTGGACCACTCCTCCCTGGGGCGGCGATCAAACTCCAAGGTCCTAGCATGATTAGGTTTATGAGTTCTTGAGCGGTTGTAGTTTCTACTGCTTTGACCGTATTCCCGGCTTGAGTAGCTTCTCCTAAATTCTTGGGGCAGATGGAACCTTCCAGCTTCGTATTCACGTTGAACCGCATTTTTGAAGGTTGTGCAGTCCTCAATCACGTGCCCTACTTCTCCGTGGTATTGACAATATTCACAGCTCCCAGCTACACGTTCATCAACTGGGCTTTGGCTTTCAAGGATGTCAAGGCCCCGGTAAATCCAGAGATCAAAAATTTCTTTCACCTTTTCTTTTGGAAAGGAGTAAGAATGCCTTCGTTGCCCTTCTTTTTCAAGAAGTCGACCGGCTTTCTTCATCTTCTCTTCTGACTCTTTCCGTAAACGAGCCAGCCTCCTCGCTTTTTCTTTTTCCTTTATTCTATTGGCAAGTACCTCTGTCCTCCTTTGTTCAACCCAGTCATGGAAGTAAAGGGGTCTATCGGTAGTCTTCTCATCACGGCCAAGAGGATTTGCCACAGCGAAACCCACGTCATGTATGGCGTCTATCACTCTCGAGTTCCAATGACGCATGCTGACCAACTCATCGTAACAGAGTTGTATCCTGTAATCCAGTCCTTCAAGGGTTAATTGAGGGTTTTCGTCCGGGATTTCTTCGTCGGATACTCCATGCACCTCATTGTCAGAATCATCTTGGCTACTTTCGACACCGCTCGAGCCGGCATCACTCATCACCAAGCACCATGCTCCTTCGGAATGTTCGCTAAGGATGTAGCTCACTGGGACAATAGACCTCCCTTGTTCGCGACCTCGACCTCGGCCTCGGCCTCGCCCGTGTCCACGGGAAGACCTTCCACCATCGTCATGATGGGACTGGTCTTCTTCACATGATTGATAACCTAATCCCCGGGTGCTTTTCAACTTTCCGTCCAATCCCATAACTTTTCTAGGTGAGGAATTCCATAAGCTCTCAAAATACTTCATTTGAGCTTGGGAAATCGCTTCTGGGCACCCGACCGCTTTCGCCATCTGAGCGACTTTATCTCCGTAATGGAGCTTTAGGTTGAGGCCAATCCTGGCTTCGCTTGTAACTGCACCCACATCTAATTTCCTCCATTCGTCAGGACGCGGGCCCCGGCTTGGGTTGAGGGGGTTGCTCCTATAAAATATAATTGCTTCATGCACGACTTCACCATCGTCTGTTTTCTCGACCTTTGGGGGTACAATAAATGTAATCATCCCCTGAATGTTGTTAACCTCTGACGGGGAAAGGTCCTTGTAGTGCCTTGCAGGGACACGCTCAACAAGGAGGGTGAATTCTTTCTCATCATCTGCAGTGTAGTCCCAAGGGATTTGTCGGGAGCTTGACCCTTCATAAGGTGAACTTGGACTGGCCGACCTCTCATATTCAGATTCTTCATCGCTTGATACACCATAAATGGGGATTCTACGGTGCCTAGCGGCTTTGGGCGAGGTTTCGGCCTTGAAAACAATTTCCTCATCTGATTCATCGCTAGAAGAGAGACCATACACGGGTTTGAGGCAGACAGTTTTGGTCTGCGCCACCTTGGGTTTCACCTTGGGTTTGAGGCAGACAGTTTTGATCTGCGCCACCTTTGCAGGCTTGACCTGTTGATTTGATTGCCTTACATCAAGCTTTGTGTCTTTAGGAAGGTAGAAGCGGGCATCACCATGATGGATCTCGTGAACTCCAAAGGGTTTGACATCTCCATCAATCCTCTTTTGCTTTCCATTCTTCATGTATTTCAGGCATTGGTGAAGAGTGGAAGGCACCACGCCGTTATCATGCAACCAAGGCCGTCCCAGTAAGGCCTTGTATGAAGTGTTGGCATCGATGACGTGGAACTTGGTCGGAGTCTTCAAGCCGCCAAGGTACAAGTCGAGGGTAACGGCTCCCAGTGCTCTATGAGAATGCTGGTCGAAGCCGTGAATGACTATCCTCTCATTTGATAGGGACTTGACGCTTAGCGTGAGGCTTTCAAGGGTCCTTAGGGGCATAATGTTGATTGAGGATCCTGAGTCCACCAAGATACGGTTGATCTTCTGTCCCTCGCACTCGCCAGTCACATAGAGTGGTCTGTTGTGACCTGCAGTGCCTAACAACATATCTTCATCAGTGAAGGTGATACCTGAGGTGCGACCACTTATGTAAGCTACCTCTTGTAAGCATTTTTCAGCGAAGTATGCTTGAAACTTCTCAGGATTCTGCAGTGCGTGGATGAGTACATCTCTCAATTCCTGAGACATCATCAGTGCATCGAAGACACTAAGGAGAGCAGGGATCTTGCGGAGATGAGCCAGCACATTGTAGTCTCCGACAATCTTCTTTGATTTCTCGTTCTCCTCAATAAGGTTCTCTTGCTCTTTTGCCTTGCCGTGGGCTTTCTCTTTCTCTTTGTCAGAGGCTTTAGGAGGTTGCCTTTCAGGAATACGGACTCCAGAGCGTAGGGTTACCTTGCTTTCTGCATTTTCAGCCTTGAGACAGCTTGATTCTCCCCTCACATTATCCGTGAACAATCCTATAAGGGTTGCAGGGATTTCTTCGTCAAACTCATTTTTCGGGACATCTTCCTCCTCGGATGATTCTTGGTGAGTGATGGAGTGGCTTGATGCACCCCAGATCTCCTCAACTTCTTTCTTATGGCCGCTTGGCTCAGCCTCTTCTTTTGATGACACCCTCTTGAGTTCCTTTTGAATGAAATCTGTGAGACATAGAGAGGCAGGAGTGTCTTGCTCGTACATTTCGGTTGCCTCTGCAGATTTCTTTCCCTTCTTATTGTTCTTCTTTTTCTTCTTACTCTTCGTACTTGATGTCCCCTGGTATAACACGACAGCCTTCTTATGGACAATCGGTGTCATCTCATCCTTCCAACGGTCTTCCGGCTCCTTTTGGAGAGCTTTGATTAACCTTTGTGTCCTTCTAGACACACACAAAGTCCAAGATTCTGAAGAGTCATCTTGGGGCTCATTGTTGTCAGGGACAAACTCCACATGAGAAATCATGTTGACCTGTTCGTGCGGAGCAGGGTCTTGAAGCAGGCTTTTAGGTAACTCGATCTCCCCATTTCTATACTTCCTCTCAACCCAGTCCTTGAACACATAACAGTCTTCTATCGCGTGTCCGAGGATCCTGTGATATGGGCAGAAGTTTGGATCATCCGACTTCTTCATATCATCCGGGCGCTTGCATTCTGGCAGCTTAAGCCCATCTTTCAATGCATCTCTGAAGATCTTAGCGACTTTATCGCGCCGAAAGGAGTAAGGCTTGCTTTTCCTTTCTTTAAGAGAGTCCAAAGGCCGAGTGTCTGTGCCATAGACTGGCCTTTTCTGGTTACCTTCAACACTAGCAACCATTGGTGCCTTTCCTTTGCTGGCGGTGGAAGTGCTAGCCATCCTACTGTCTACCTTTTGGCCTTTGTGAAATCGTTGTCCCGATGTGGCAGTCCCGATTCCAAATCCGGGAGGTCCATGGATTTGCAATCTTGACACACAATGAATCAATTCCGGGTAAGTGGTGACATTCGCCACTTCTAATAGTGGGCCCATCCAGCCACCAATATTTCTCCGTATCATGTTGATGGCATCCTTATCACTTATCTCGTTATCACACTTAATGCTTAGGTTCCTCCACCTCGCTATGTAATCGAGGATAGGTTCGTCCTTGCCGGGCCTCAATGTGGCCAAATCGGCTATGGATACCCTTTCTGTCATAACAGCAAACTTGGCTACAAAGGCTTCGGCCAAATCGTCCCATCGTGTGAAGCTGTTGTCCTCCAAAGAACAATACCAATCAAAAGCAGCTCCAATAAGGCTTTGAGGGAATTGGCGGAATAGGAACACGTCGTCACTTCCCGTATTCCCGCATGAGGCTCTAAAGTGAGCCAAGTGCTGGACAGGGTTGCTACCCTTAGTTCCTTCTCCTGAAAATGTCTTGAATTTCGGCAGCACATATCCCACTGGATACGGTATTGAGTCGTAGTGAGCCGGATATGGTCTTCCCTGTCTTCTGAAGGTGGTACGTGAGGTCCCAGCACTCGCCAATTTGAGCTGCTGGTTGACAATCTCTCGAATTTCTCTCTTGGTCAATGCCATGCTTTCAGCTGGAGTCGGACCCTTTGGTCTTAGATTATCTGACTCAAGAGTTTCCTGGTGAGCGTTTGGTGTGACCACATTTCGTGTTTGCGGTCGTACCACATCTTCGGGCTTGTGCCCTTCAAGTGGAATATGGGCCGTGCGGGCAGATACCACCGTTACTTGTGGCGCCGCTCCTACTTTGGCATTTCCTGTGTCAATGCGGGATGTGCTTGGGGAAGCATTCTGGGGATTAGGGCTTGGCATGTCTTCTTGGTTCACTGGCCCTACATTAATGGCAGGGGTAGGCCTCACAAGAGGTGCTGAGCCTGCAGTCCTTTGTTCAGAGAGGAAGGTCTGCATGGTTTGCAACATATTGGCGGCTTCTTCGTTTCTCCTCTGAAGTTCCCGAGTTTCTTCTTCTTTTTGGCGACGGTATTCCTCCATCTCCCTATCGCGTTTAGCTAGTTCCGTTCGTAATCCCAATATCAAGTCCATTGCGGTTCGGAAGGTCAAATCCCCACCAGATTGCTCTTCATTGTTATTGGGTCTTTGATTATCTGCAGCTACTTGAACCTGGGCTTGGGGATGACTCGTCTGTGCTGCCAAGCTTTGATCTGTGGCCTGTGTCCTTTCTCCGGCTCTTGCCCTAGCCCTTGTTAGAACTGCATCAGTTTCTTCGAGGGTGGGTCCAGTTACTCCTTGTTCGTAGAGAGAGCCATCTCCTACCACTTGACAGTGCTCATACAAATTGCCGCCGTGGTCATAGTGTTCATCTTGGTCACTCCCTGTGGATATAGCATGGCAAAAGGCTTGTTCCTCTGGGGCTTGTCTGGTGACGTGTCGTTTCTTGCGGTTTCGACCAGACAGTGTTATGGTGAGTCCTTTGGAAGAGGAGCTCTGTTGAGTGTTGCCTTTGGGCCCCAGCCTACTGAACACACTTTGGTCAGAAGCTCGAGTTGACTTGTTCTTATGGTTCCTTACCCGCTTCTCGGGAAGCGGGTCAGGTTTGCCTTCAGCCACCCATGATCCAATGTCTCGAGTCTGAGGAGCTTTGCGTGGTCGCTTGGCGGAGGAACTAGCTTGGTTCCTCTCTACTTGGGAGGGGAACACAAGTCTTTCCTTAACGGGGGTCCTTGGCCTTTCGAGAGGTTCCGGTTTGGGAAGCTCCCACACACGACGACTCTGGGCTGTGGGGGAGTTCCTCTTCACAACCCTTAGGGGAGCAAATGAATTGTGAACTGGGACAGTCGGGCGAGCCGCAAGTTGAGTGGAGCCTACCTCACGGCTTTGGGGTTTGGAAGCACCCTTAGCGCCCTGACGCCGCTTCCTTTTGAGAGAGTGAGGAGGAGCATCCAGAATGTTGTTCTCACGACCCTTCGGAGTCACCTTGAAGCATCTTTCTTCTTCCACCTCTGTGACCACAGGCTGAGCGGGAATTGGAATAGCAGCGGGCTGGACAAAGGTTATTGGCTGCAAGTATTCTCCGAAGCGGAGGTACTGCTCACCACTTGGAGTTGGAGTGAACTTCATCCAGCCGATGTCAAGGACGATTCCTCCGTTGACATTGGGGTTGTTGCCGATCACAATGGGGCTTGAGTACGCCATCCTACCTGCAAAGTCAACAAACTCGCATTTCAATTAGTCAACAATAGTAGCTTTTAATCATAAAGTTTGCCTGTATCTAATTCCCTTTGCTTAGTCAAAGATGAAAGGAGAATCAGGTCCCACCGGGCGTGCCAGATCCTGTGCGACCCTTTTCCGCGCCGCCTCCTGGAGAGAGGGGCATGAAAGAGGTCACGGTATTTAGAATTTAGATTTATCAAACGATTGTGTGGGACCATGATTCAAGCGAGCGCAAGCCCTCGCTGTTAATTACCTCGGGCTCCGAACCCTGAGAACCTTTGATTAAGACTAAGCAGAGTAATCAGATACGGGCAAATAAGTAAATGAATGTGCCGCATTTTATTTGGGTTAGATTTGTGTTTGACTTCAATGTTACGTTTAACTGGAGTTTGACTTCAATGTCACGTTTGAGTTTGATTTAACTTCAATGTCACGTTTGGTTTGGGTTGAATTCAATGTCACGTTTGATTCGGGTTGACTTCAACGTCACGGTTTGGTTGACTTCAATGTCACGATTTGGTTGATTTGGTTGACTTCCATGTCACGATTTGGTTGACTTCTATGTCATGATTTTGTTGACTTCTATGTCACGATTTGGTTGACTTCAATGTCACGATTTGGTTGACTTCAATGTCATGATTTGGTTGACTTCTATGTCACGATTTGGTTCCGAACTGTGAATATGATGCGCTATGCCAATCCACAGTCCGAGAACGGATATCGGGAGCAGAGAGGATTTGGCCCTCGTGGTATGCTTCCTCGATCTTCCAAGCCATAGATATGAAGCGCTATGCCAGCCTATGACCCAGGTTTGGATTTGATTGACTTCTATTTCACGATTTATATGGATTTGACTTCAACGTCACGTTTGTTTGGGGTTTGACTTCTGTGTCATGCTTGATTTGGTTGACTTCGATGTCACGCTTGATTTGATTGGCTTCTGGGTCGCACTTGATTTTGGTCGACTTCTGTGTCACTCTTGATTTGGTTGCTGTGTCACGCTTTTGAAACTTGAGTTTGCTTAATCCGGTCCGTTTAGGCCAAATCAATTGGGTTCTGACTTGCGTTTGGGGTCTGAGTTTGGGGAACTTGAGTTTTGGTATTTGGGAGTGAGGTTTTGGTACTTGGATTCTTGGATTTGAGTTTTTGCTACTTGATTTTTGGTGTTTGGGTTTTGTATTTGGTGTTTGAGATTTGAATTTGAATTTTTTTGGTATTTGGGTTTCGGATTTGAGTTTGAGTTTTTGGGTTTTTGAGTTTGAGTATTTGATACTTGGAGTTTAGGATTTGAGTTTTTGATTTTGAGACTTGGATTTGAGCTTTTGGTATTTGTGTTTCGAGTTTTGGGATTTGAGATTTGGTGCTTGGGCTTTGGTATCTGGGTTTTGGGTTGTGGGTCTTGACTTGGCCTAATTAAGACATAGATCAAGTGCGACGGTGATCTCTGCATATCTCACGCAAACATGAAAGTCCCTGCTTCGCTAGGGACACGTGACATCCATCCAAGGCTTCTGAGGCAGATCTTCGGTGATCCGTCGTCTGATCGACGATCCGAGGATACCGACGTGCGTCGCCTTGCCATGAGAAGTGCAGCGGTGGGATCGGATGGGGCCGAAGACGGCCGGAGCAAGGGCGATACTATCACCGATTTGGTGGTTCAGTACCACTAAACTGCTCTGGAGTTGGTTTCGTACTCCGCATTTCAAGCGCCAAATGAACTCGAAACATGGTCAAACTTTCTGAATATGTTGTTCAACATACCTATTTTACATGTCCAAGATTTAATATATGGTTCATGTACAAAACAAAGGAGAAATCGCAAGAAGAAAGTGGTATCATGATCACGTTTGGGTGATTTGGTACCACTGAGCTGCTCTGGAGTCGGTTTCGTGATTCGCATTTCAGGCGTCAAATGAACACAAAACATGGTCAAACTTTCTGAATATATTGTTCAACATACCTATTTTACATGTGCAAGATTTAATATATGGTTCATGTTCAAAACAAAGGAGAAATCGCAAGAAGAAAGTAGTATCATGACCACGTTTGGGTGATTTAGTACCACTGAGCTGCTCTGGAGTCGGTTTCGTGATTCGCATTTCAGGCGTCAAATGAACTCGAAAAATGGTCAAACTTTTTGAATATGTTATTCGGCATACCTATTTTACATGTGCAAGATTTAATATATGGTTCGTGTTCAAAACGAAGGAGAAATTGAAAGATCAAAATAGTACCATGGCCAGAAAATCAGAAACAACTGAAAGAAAGCTTGACCACTTGTAAAATTCACAACAATACACCAAAAATCCAAAAAAATGTAAAATTTGGTCAAGAGGCACTTCATATCATTCATTTCGTGTATGCAAACTTACTGGTACAAAATGTGTTTAAAAATGTGTGAAAAAAAGGATTTTTTTTTTCTACTGCTGCCAGTACCAATAACTGGAACTCAGCAACATTGTCAGGGATAGATCAGTCCCTTACTTGAAAAGTTTGTTAACAGTGCACCGTTTTTTTTCTATGGATATTTAGAGGAATGTTTTGGGACATTTGTCATGTTGAACATTTCTCAATTTGGTGACGTTTTAATACACTTTTGAACCAATTTCGTCGGAGGGGCAAATCTGGAAACGATGCTGCTATTTTCTTAGAATATTTAGTTAAGGGCCCTAGACTTAGAATTTTTTAATGAAAATTTTTGTGCAAGTACAACTAAACGTGTATTGCACGAATATAAAATAAAATAATATGGTCCAATTCTCAGAACAAAGCAGTTTTTTCATTCTTTTCTGGGTATCAGCAGTTTGACGGTTTGATTTTCTGGTTGGACTTTGAAAAATCATATCAATTCACAGAAAATCCCAAAAATGGTAAACCTTTGACAGGACCTTTATTTGTATGTTATTTACATATTCTGAAGTTTTTAAAGCATTTGGACAACCAGAGCTACCTCTTTTCATTTTTCGTGTGAATTATGCTCCAAAGTGGTTCTGCTGAAAACAGAAAATGATACAAGCGTGCCATATTTACAAAGCATCATCCATTTAGCACTTATTTCTATTTCATTGCAAATCAGCCCTTTTATTTACGAGAGAAACCCTTGTAAGTTGGAATTATAGCCAAATTGCATCAATTTGTGTGAAGTGGTTTGGGTCGGTTCTTATATGTATACCCTTGCAAAGATTATGCACAGCTATACATGTAAGATTAAAGGAAGCTTGCAAAAAGACCTTACAAACTTTCCTTCATCCCCAAACCACTTTAGCACAGATTGTGCAAAGAGAGTACAATTCCAACTAGCAAAGATTATGCAAGTTGGTTTTTGTCACTTGTGTGCAACTTGTGTAAAGATTATGCGCAAGTTACACATAGTGAATTTCAGCTGTTCAAAAACTCCTCGTAGCAATCCTTTGTCGGCCGAAACTTGATTCTTCTTCGCAAATATATGCAAATCAGCTTGAGAGATTAAGAGCACGATGTGTTCTTGATAGAATACTTGCAAAGATTATGCTAGTGTTCTCTTTTTCTCAAGCTCATTTGCACAGATTGTGCAAAGAAGGAGATCAACTTTCAGCTAGCAAAGATTTTGCTAGTGAGTGCTTATTCACATAAGCATGGTTTGTGCAAAGATTATGCACTACCCACACTTAGTGCTTGGATGTGAAATATGTTCAAGCAATGCAAATTTCTTTTTTTTTTTGTTCCCTTTTAATCACACATGAGTAATTTGGGCAAAGATTATGCACAAATTACACATGGTGAATCCCTGTCATTGTCTAGTGCTTTATGCCCATTTTATTTCATCCGTTCCTCCACCGAGTTGCAAAGATTATGCAATTTCAGCAAAGGAATCTTGTGAGTTATTAAGTGACAGAAAATTAAAAGAAAGGCAGGAAATAAAAGACAAAGCATGCAACATTCAATACAAGCGAATATCAAGAGCAATTTAGAGGGTTGATTGAAACCCCTCTGGCCAGCGGCACAGTGAAGATTACACCATGCTAGCACTTGGAAAAGATTATGCCAAGTGCTGCAAATGGCTCAGCCAGAGGTGAATCAATCCACCCTTCACAACCTTCTTTATTTCAATTACCTTTATACAACCTCTTCTACTTCACTTCTTTTCAACTAATCAACTATCCTAGCACAGAGAGTAAATTTCTGCTATCAAAAGAAACCTGAAAGTGTGTATGCGTTGTGAGGCTTGGGAGGGGTTGTGTTGTGTTCATATTGCTGCTGCTGGTGCTCTTTTATAGGCAGAGGAGAGGCCTGGACGAGCTTGGGCGAGCTGCTGACGTGGCAGGACCCATGTGGGCCTGTCTTCACCTTTTTGACTATTGCTACCAGTCATCATTACCCTCCTGCTGGTCTTGCATTGGAAACATACGAACTTGCAACTTGCAATACCAATTGCCTCCAGCTTCTGTCAATTCAATCTAGATCCTTCTGAAGGCTATAATTTCACCTCTCTTGCTCTTCTCTGGCTAGAGAACTCCACCATTCCTTTGCTGAAATTTTTCTGGCTGCATCACACTCCTCTGCAAGGCCCACCAAACACTCAAACGTTTCCTTCTTGCCCTCAATCCAAACTGCCACACCCAATCCGCCCCTTCCTTGCTCGGGTTCCCAGTCAAGGCTGCTATAGGGGCCATGGCAGCAGCCTAGGCCGACCCTTTCCCTTCAGCATTAAATGGTTTGCAGGCAGGTGGGACATCGGTGGTGAGTAGTCTTGTCAACTTGATTCTGCAACTTGGGAATTTTCTGGAGAAAGAAGCGAAAGAGGGGAGAGCAGTTGCTGCTTGGGAAGGAGAAAGAAAAGAGGAGAAGGGAAGGAGGAGAAGAGAGAAAGAGAGGTGGGCTTGGCTCAGTGTATCAAATTCGTGGTGGGTCCCACAAGCAGTGTCTCGGCTTTCCAATTCCGGATGCAGGTAACATTTCTTTCTTCTCTTTTTCCTTTCTTTTTCTGTTTGCAACCCGAGCCTCATGACAAAATTAAGCCTATAGTTAGATTTAATGGGCCCTACATGTCAATGTTTTGATTAATTTAATTCAATCAGATTTCGGGTTAATGACTTCCCAAATTTAAGCTATGAGTGAGACCGACACGTCAATGTTTTCCCATTTAATGAGAGATCTGGCCCAATGTGGTTGTATATTGCCTAATGTCCTAAGCCATAGGATCACAATCCAGGGGTTATATGTTGCTCCCTTTGTCCTTCTCATGCCACATGGCATTGGAATTTGATTTTTTTCTTTGAGAATTCCTTTGAGGTTACATTTGTTAGCCAAATCGTCCCATTCTCACACCAAACTCTCATAAGAAAATGTGAGGATTATTTTGAAACTATTTTGGTGAATTTTGGTGCTCCCGTATATTTATGTAATTTTCTTGATTGAAGCTCATTTTCAATTATGAACAACATAGAGAAAATAGGATAACTTGAGCTTGGAAATTCAAAAAATTTCAAATAACATATCAAAATTCTCAGAAAAATGAGAGGAATTTTAATATGTTATAAAAAAAAAAAAATCCCTATAGATTATAGGAGGGTTTACTTTTTCCTCTTACAATTTTAAGGGGTTGACCACAGATCTGAAAATCATGAGAATGGTTTCTTGTCTATCTCGCAATTTTCATCACTTTGCCGGGTCAGTGCGCAATCTTAGGAGATGCTTTCAATGCTTTCCACTCCTTCGATCTAGCTTGATTTGGATTTGTTTCAGTCAGTTTCCTATTTTTCTATTTGTTCCTTTGAACATCAAATCTTGTTCTCTTGGGACGTATTCCGGGCTATAGAGCATACTTTGAAATGTTAACTCAAATTATGCTTCACTTAGAACCTGACACTTTTTAAGGGTCAACATATATTTTAGTAAAAAAAATAAAGTATATTGAATATGGAATGTACGAAGGTGGTGTGAACAAGGAGAAGGAAAGAAGTGAATTATCTAAGCATAAAACTTTCAGAGATGTTCAGCGTTCCAGCTTCAGGGCACTTCTGTTCCTTCCACGGTTTTCAACTTGTATGCCCGACCTTCATAGCTACAGACCACTTCAAAGGGACCTTCCCACATAGGGTCCAGCTTGCCGACCTTCTTGCTCGTGGCCTCAATTCTACGTAATACCAAGTCGCCTGGCTGAAAATGCCTAGGGGCCACTCTTTTGTCAAAAGCTTTCTTCACTTGCCTCTGAAAGTCAGCATTACAAAGCCGAGCTTCCTCTCTTAACTCCTCAATTGCTTCTAATGCTAAGAGCTTACCCTCTCTGTTACTAGCAAGTTCATGACACTGCACTCTCGGGGATGAGACTAGTAGTTCAACTGGTGTGACAGCTTCCATTCCAAAGGCCATTTCGTACGGCGACCTCCGAGTAGCCATTCGAGGGGTAGCCCTATAAGCCCATAAAACCTCATCTAAAAACATCGGCCAATTACCCTAAGCTCCTTCAAGTTTTTTCTTAATTCCTTCAACTATCGTTCGATTGGTAACCTCCACTTAACCGTTACTCTGAGGATGAGCAACGGACGCAAATTTATTAAGTATGCCTCTCTCGGCGCACCACTCTTGAAACTCCCGAGCCATAAACTGAGGCCCATTATCAGATACAATGATAGACGGAATTCCATACCAACAGAGGATATTCCGTTGCAAAAATTCAGTCATCTTTTTCGCTGTCACCGTGGCCAAAGGCTGAGCTTCCACCCATTTCGTAAAATAATCTACAGCCACAACTAGAAATCGCACCTGACCTTTGCCAGGAGGAAATGGTCCCACAAGATCAATGCCTTATCTATCAAAAGGCCAGGGACTGGATACACTTTTCATTGTAGCAGCAAGCACGAGTGTCTGTTTGCTAAAGAACTGACATTTCTCGCACGTTTGCACCCATTGCTTGGCATCACGAAAGACGGTAGGCCAAAAATAACCTGCTCTGAGAATACGATGCGCGAGAGTTTTCGCTCCTTGGTGACTGCCGCACGCACCTTCATGAACCTCCTCATAATAACTTCAGCCTCAGCGGAGGTTGTGCACTTCTGCCAAGGTATGACATACCCTCGGTGGTATAAGTTTCCCTCAATAATCGCATATCTCGGTGCAATGCGCTTAATTCGTTTAGCTTCTGTATCATCTTCGGGAAGAACTCCATCTTTGATGAAATCCCATATTGGCAAATACCATTCATTTCCCTGAAAGATATGGTATTGCTCAACGTACTCTACATTTACACTTGGTTGAGGCACCTCCAATACCACTACTGGTCGATCCTTATCCAAGTCGCCTTCTGCTGCTAATTTTGACAGAGCATCGGCTTTTTGATTGAGAGTACGAGATATGTGAGTAATCTCGACATTGTCAAAACTCGCACTCTCACTTCGTAACTCCTCCAAGTACTTAGCGAGCTTAGGATCTCTCACCTCGAAAACCCCAGAAATCTGATTAACTGCTAACTGAGAATCGCTGTAAAGTACAACTTTTCTCGCCCCGACGCTTCGGGCTATTCTCAATCCAGCAAGCAAGGCCTCATATTCTGCCACGTTATTGGATGCCACGAAGAGTAACTGTATCACGTAATTCAGAGTTTCGCCTTTAGGGCCGACCATGGTGACACCAATACCCGAACCTTTAAACGATGAAGCTCCATCAACATAAACTAACCACCACGAGACAAGGACTGCAGATTCTACAACAAAATCTGCTAGAACTTGCGACTTCAAGGCCGATCTTTGGTGATAAGAGATATCAAACTCTGACAACTCCAACGCCCATTTCAACAATCGACCCGAAACATCAAACTGCCCCAACACCTTCTTCAAAGGTTCTTTAGTCATCACCCTGATTTTGTGAGTTTGAAAATATGGTCGAAGCTTCCTGGCCGCTATGATTAGGACGTATGCCAACTTGTCCAATGGTGGGTATCGGGTTTCTGCATCTCGAAGAATTCTAGATACAAAGTAGATGGGTTTCTGAGTTAAATCCTCCTCTCTAACCAGAACTGCGCTAACTGCTTGTTCTGAGAATGCCAAATATACTAGCAAAGTTTCTCCCGCCAGAGGTTGACTTATCACAGGAGGATTAGTTAGATATTCCTTCAGCTTTGGAAACGCCGATTCACATTCGTCTGTCCATTCAAAGTTCTTAGATTTTCTCAAAGTTCGGAAGAACGGTGAACAAACTTCTCCTGATTTTGCAATGAATCGATTAAGGGCGGCAATGCGACCCGTAAGTACTTGTACTTCCTTGGGAGTCGTGGGAGAGGGCATATCTAGGATAGCCCGAGACTTCGAAGGGTGAATCTCAATTCCCCGTTCAGATACCATAAATCCGAGGAATTTCCCTCCCGAAAGGCCAAAGAAACTCTTCGTCGGGTTTAACTTCATATTAACAGACCGCATGACTGTAAATGCCTCAGAAAGATCAGCCACATGTTCGGCGAATGTTAAACTTTTTTACCACCATGTCGTCAACATATGCTTCCATATTTCGGCCTATCTGCTTAAAGAATACTGTATTCACCATTCTTTGAAAGGTAGCCCCGGCATTCTTCAAACCGAACGGCATGACTTTGTAACAATATATTCTTTGATCTGTAACAAACGCTGTTTTCTCCTCATCAGCTTCGGCCATCTTTATTTGTTTGTAACCGGAATAAGCATCCATGAAGCTGAGCATTCGAAATCCTGCGGTAGAATCTACCAAGTTATCAATGCTCGGGAGAGGAAATGGGTCCTTCGGGCATGCCTTATTCAGGTCGGTATAATCTATGCACATCTGTCACGATCCGTTAACCTTTTTCACCAATACTATGTTCGCTAACCACGGTGGGCATTGAACTTCCCTAATAAACCCTGCCTTGAACAACTTTTCAACCTCGGCTTTAATTGCTGCTTGGCGGTCTGTCCCCAGCTTTCTCTTCTTCTGATGTACTGGACGAAACCGACTTTCCACCTTCAACCAATGCTCAGCCACATGCCTCGGTAAATCGGGCATCTCATCTACTGACCAAGCAAAAATATCCACGTGTTCTTTCAAGCATACTTGCAACACTTGCTTCTCCTCTTGCGAAAGCCGACCTCCCACTTTGAGAGTACGATTGGGACCAGCCTCGAATTCCTCAATCTCCTCGGCAGGTTTTGGTTGTGGCTCGGAAGCAGCCCTCGGTGGAGAGGAGCAACCGCGTTGTCCCTCATCGTTCCTTCTCCACTGCTCTCGGCTTTCTCTATAATCACCCCAAAAATTGTTACGCCTACCACCATCACCATAGTTGCTACGGTTAGTAGCGTGATTGGTAACGTACTTTTCCACAAACGCCTTAACGTCTCTATCCCGAGCCAGCCTTTCCAACTCGTCTTTCAGAGCATTACAGTCTTTTGTATCATGTCCTCGACTATTGTGAAATTCACAATACATTCTTTCGTTCTTTACCTCATACGTCTCGAGACGCCGAGGGTATCTCAGCACTCCTTCTTCACGGAGTTCTCTAAAGATTTCTTCCTGGGGCTTGGATAAGGTATGATAGGTATTGTATGCTTGCTGCCTTCGTTCCCCCATAGGTCGGTACGGTGCCGGCCTAGGAGGTCTGGTAGGTTCATGTTGCCGACCTTGTCTGGGTGGTCTTCCTCCACTACTCGAACCGCCGGAACTCGTCCCTCTGTCTTCATCGAATTCATGGAAATCCCTCGCATCTTCTTCTCCTTTGCAATACGCCGAAGCAAAATCCACGAATTCTTGTAAAGTGACAAAACGATTCTGGTGCGCTAGGAACCGAAGTTGTCCGTGTTTCAAACCCTGCCGGACAGCGAGTAGGGCTGTCTTCTCATCAAAGTCGGTGACTTTCCTGGAAGCGTCCACAAAACGATCGAGGAAGTCTCGGGTCGATTCGTCTGTTTCTTGTCGCAGCAACAACAGACTATCACATGTAACCTCTATTTTTTTAACCGATCCAAAGCGTGAAAGGAACAACTTGGAAAGTTGTGCAAAATGGGTAATAGATCCTGTAGGCAGTCCGGCGTACCAGTCAAACACCAAACTCTCCGGACATGTTGGGAACAATCGGCACATCACCGCGTCATCATAACCAAACAAATGCAACTTCTCGGTGAAATTATGCATGAATGACCCTGGATCTGAGTACTTTGAGCGTGATGACCCAAACGTACCTATGTATGGGAGTTCTGCATGGTTTGGGATAGTGATAAGGTATAAACTCGGAGCTAACGGTCCACCAACTGCTCCCGGCACCCGAGGTGGGTGAGAAATCCCCAAAGTTGTGGTATATGGTGTGTTAAAATACCCCTCTGCGTACAAGTTTCGACGCACGTCAGTAAATGCATCTGCTTGGAACTGTGGTTCTGGTGCGGCTACAGTAGGTATGCTTGTGGCGGGATAATATGAATAAACCTCCGGCTGCCGAGCTGTAAAGTATGATGGAGCCGAGGCAAAATGGAGGGGGGGTGCATGAGAAGCATAGGGAGGATGCGGGTACGACGCATATTGGGGAGGAGGATGCGCGTAGGAAGTGTAAGAAGGAGGGAGAGATGTTGCTCGCAGCTGCACCGATAGATGAAGTGGGGAGTGATGAGGAGGAGGGGTGACAAATCGCACACCGCGTGGAGGCAGGTCCGATGGGATAGGAGAAGCTCGGATGGGTGGAACTGGGTTTTGCGGAGGAACAGCGGGTGGTGTCGCCATTCCACTTGCTGGTACATTCGCATGCGGGTTCTGGTAAGGAGGCGTAAACCCCGGTGGATGAGATTGAGACGTGTTGTTCAGCGACAATTCTACAGAAACGTCGGTTGGGGGAGGTATTCCGTTTTCTCCGGATGCCATACCGAATTTTGAGGAAATCGTCGGTACAGCTTCCGAGGAAAAACGTAAGTCTCGAGTCAGAAGCGAAAGCACCAAATAATGAGCCTGGGCCCAGAATCAAGTACAATTTTAGTGGGAAAGGACAGAGAGAGAATGTTGGGTCCAATGAGACAAGAATCCAGCCCCTATGTTCTAGATTTCAACCCTATTTTATAGTCCTATACATGATCTAACAAAGTTATCTGTGGCGTTATCCATGCGATCATTTGTATTGCAAACATGCTTCAAGTCCAGTAACTAATCATGAGTTATGGGCCTTGATTGCCATTTTGGGCCCAATCTAATTGGGCCGTATCATACTTATTTTGTGTTTATAATTATGCTTCAGTAAAACTAAGGTGATGAACTTATTAAGATTGCTGGCTTCTCTCAGTGAAACCCATACTGTCTTGTTCAGGAAGGGAAGGTTGGTATCATTAAATGTAAAAGAATTGTGCACTGACCTTGCAACTGATATAATTAACACCAACTATCTTCGAAGTGTTTCAATAGCAAGGTTTTTTAAATTAGATTCTTGTGCCGTAACAGTCTGTGCATTCATATGTCATGGAACTTTCATTTGATTATTAGTTTGAATTTTCTTTTTTGATATTCCAACTCTGGTACGTCAAAGCAACTACACACCATACAGGACTAATGCTCTATGATGGTGCCAATTCTGATTATTAATTTGGTACATAATCTGTTTCTATTTTATTAATAATTTGTTCTTCTTATTCCAATTTTCCATTTTCAGGAATGATTCCATATGAAGGGCAATGACGATTGTGGCCAAGCAAGTTGACCGATCTGAGGCTGACCTGGCGTGTGCCAGAGGTTGCTGAGAATGGGCACTAGAATTGGCATGCACCTGAGGCTGACCATGTTGGTTCTGGTGGGGGTTTTGAACCAGATTTTGTGGCATTTTGTGCGCAAGTTGCAAGCCTTGTGGCCGAGTATACTTAACCCAAGCATCGTCTACCTTCATCCATATTGGATACCCAATTACGGTAACAACCAAGGGCAACAGCATGTAAGCGATTCTCATTTTATCTTTGTGCATTATAAGAGTTTTAAAGAATCCGTTAGCAATGGTTAGTAGGCATAGCAACTGGAGGCCACACCTTACATGGTGCGCACCGATACCTTTGTCGCCCATGGCCAGGAACCCTGGACATTAGTTGGCACAGAGAAGAGTAATCAACAGCAGAAAACATCCGGCTGACTGACTGATGAGAAAAAGAGTCAAAAGACCATGCTTCTTCATGGTCCTCCAAACTAGTCATTGGTTCCAAGAACTGGAACTGCAAACTTGAGTCCAAACATAAGGGAGGCAACCCCCAGTGCAAAGGTCTGGTTATCTTCTCTCCCCTCATCCATGTTTTGATGGGTTTCAGTGGAAAAAGTGTTTAATTGGTAAAGAAAGAGGGGCTAGATGGTTTAATATAGATATAATGTAAATCTATGCGGGGGTTTAGGGTTTAGTTATATAATGCTATGTGGAATGGGGTTCAGGTCCAGGTTCAATGCATGGGTAATGAAGGTTTCAGGTACTGAGTGTTGAAGCATTCTATTTCTTTCTGTTAGGCGCTGCTCAGTTCTGTTTCCATGACCAAATCTTTAAATCTTTAATTTCTTTTAAACATATTCTTTCATTGCTCCTTGTTCCTTTTTCCCATATTTCAAATGTATTGAAGCTTATGCATATGATTGTGAAGCTTATTCAGTTTCAAATGCTCCTTGTGAAGCTTATTCTATTTGAAATGTATTGAAGCTAATTCAGTCTCCGATACGGTTTTCAGTGAAGAAGAAAAAAAAAATGATGAAAGCCTTCATTAGTTACATGTTTGAATATAAATGTTCCAGAGGATGTTCCAAAGTAAAAAATAAAAATAAAAATAAAAAACATGAAGCAAAAGAAATTAGATATGTTAGAGGAGGGATACCTTAACATAAAGATTTGAGAGTGTAGTGAATTTGAAGTGATTTGAATATTGTTTGATAGCTCATTCAGAATTTGTACAATTTTGAACGGCTCAAATTAAATATGTCTTTGATAGACCATCAAACGTATATAATTACTTCAAGTTTGAAAATATATTCAATATATTAGCTCCACAATGTTTGTATAAAAGTTTTAAATTTTTACCATCTTTTAAGATTTTTTTCAAAATAATTAAGAAAACCAATTGTCAAGATTTTTAATATAAGATTTGCATGTCAATGTATGTATCCTTCCTCAATTATAATTTGTAAATGTCATATAACTTTGGTGAGCATTGATGTAGTATCAAAAACACTTAAATGGACGAATTGAGTGACATAATCACGAATCCATAATTAAACTCAGGAATATGATAATAAAAAATTTATTTTTTTCTAAGATTTTTTTGAATGTATTTCAAAACTTTTGTCAAATTGTCAACAATTTTGCTTGTCAATTGATAACTTCCTTTATTTTTATACTTTTTTATGATATAAAGGCCTAGAAGTATCAACATATTTTTTTTATTTTCTATTTTGGTATTTTTAGTCAAATTTGAACATTCCTAAATTATATTCTTAATGTAAATTTGCATCTCTTAGTACGTGTAGGTACTTTTTCTCTTTGATTCTCATCTCAAAATAGGTCAAAGCCCAAATTATGGAAAATGAGTTATTATTTCATTCGATATATAATATCAAAATTGTGAGACGTGATCAATAAATTTAAAAAAATGGAAAAAATAGTTTTTTTCTGCCCGCTTCCTATTTTTAATGCTTAATGCTTGTAATTCAAGTTATGTGAATTGGTCTAAAAATGTCCAACGGCCTTTTTTATCTGAGCCACCTGAACCTTTTATTTTCACTTGTTAAGACTTTAGCGTTGGCAAATTCAGTGACGTTCCCCAAGTTTATTTTGTTGCATATATTAGGAAAGGGAAATACAATTTTAACTTCAGCCCATCAGTCCAGTCGTGTGATCATTCTATTTTAGGTATTTTTCCGTGCTTTCTTTGATGCATCATGCGAGCGTGGTTCTATATTTAAACTCGATTGTTCCTTAATTACCAAGTTTATATACAAGTGCACGAGATAACCGGAACGAAAACATAACCAGTAACCAATAAGAGGAAAGCTAGCTGTACCCCAACAAAAATCCCCCAAAAGTACCCCAATCTAACAGTGTGCATGCACAAACTATGAGCACCTAAAGTAAGCAACTATGAACACAGTTTACCAATGGTATGAACATGACTAAATTAGGACAGGTGGTCAATTTTTATTTCCGCACCTAACTGTGGGGACCACCACTATAACTGTCAAATTGCTCACTTGCTGAAATTAATTTAAACACGTTTTTCACATGAACATAAGGTGTTCATACTTGATGTAATAAGGTGTTCATACCTTATACATGCTCTTGTTAATACTGTGTTCATAGTATGTTCAGACCTTGCAAAAATAGTATTCTTGCTCTCCAAGAAAAGAGTAAATTGCTGTGTAGGATGTCCAGTGTTTGTTCGTCTGGCTTTCCAGGATGTCTGATGTAGGTGTTCATACTAATTATGTTGCGTTGTTCATATCACTAGAGAAACTTGTTCATACTTTGCTAACACGTCGTTGACGTCATGCAATGCTCCTCCTCCTTGGACTTCTTGGTTAGAGCATGCGTGCACTCGCGGCCAGCAATGACCGGAGATCGTCTCCATCGTCGGAGATAGCATCAAATGAATGGAGATCACCTCAATTGCCGAAGATCGACAGATATGGCATGAAACTGACGGAGATTTGTTTGAGATTGCTGGAGATCACAAATATCCCCGGAAATCGCCGAGGTCACCGCCTCAAATCGACGGGATCAATTTAGCATGAGCAATCTTCATTTGTTCGTGTGTACAGACGGTAAGTAGTTTACTATTTTTGTCTTTTTCTGAAAATGGTAAGATGGAAGCATTGTTTGTTATGCTAAAAATAGAAAGGTAGGTTGGGGTACAAAGATGGGGGATTAGAGATGGGGTAGAGAAAGATTTTCTCAACCACTAATCCTTCCCCCTCTTCTCTGCATTGCTTTTTGGCTTCTTGCTAATCAGCTCCGTATAGCTTCTTTTAATTTCCTTACAGATGGATTGTGACTTTGAGGATAAACATGAGCACTTGCTTGCAGAAATATATTCACAACAAAAAGGTTTGTTTGAAGCTCTGGTTTTAAATATTTTTTATGTATTGTAATAGTCATGATCTAGAAATTTTTCATCAGCTACCAAAGGGTTTTGATCGTTTTATTTTTAGCTATCTATTCTAGGATTTTTATTTATTGACAATTAGATTGCAGTTAAGTTAATCGTGATATTATTTGCATATTCTAATGTAAAATTATATACAAGTCTATCTACCAAATGTTCTTCTAAGTCGATTTATATTTAGGGTCCTGATATTATACCCTACTATAAAGCCCCCATATAAATCCTCCGAGAAGATTCCATATGGAATCAAATAACAATGTTGTTTACTGTTTACTGCTTAACGCATTTTCTTCCCGGCCCAACGCGCCTCCCGGCGCAACGCCCCGGCGTCCATTAAAAATGATTATAAAGTGATTATACAAAATTGATGAATCTAAAAAAACAAAAAGTGATTATACAAAATGTTAAAATTGATAACACCAAAAAGCAAAAAGTGGTTATACAAAATATTAAAATTTGATAAAACCAAAAAGCAAAAAGTGATTATACAAAATATAAAAATTGATGAATCTAAAGAACAAAAAGTGGTTATACCAAATGTTAAAATTGATAAAACCAAAAAGCACAAAGTGATTATACAAAATATAAAAATTGATGAATCCGGAATAGTAAGTAATTATACAAATATTTAAGAATTGATTAATCCAAAAAGTAAAAAAGTGGTTATACTAAATTAGCAAATCGTCAAATCACAATACAATATACATAAGAAGTGATTATACTAAATTAACAAATCGCCAAATCATAATACAATATGCATTAAAATTGATTACACTACATTTACAAATCGCCAACATAATAAAATACATATAAAAAGTGATTATACAAAATATAAGGATTAATTAGTCGAAAGAACAAAAAGTGATTATAGAAAATATAAAATGTAAGAATTTATATTACTCAAAAAATAAAAGTGATCATATGAATGTAAGAATTATTTTTGTAAAAAAGTACCTAATTAGTTAATTTTAATATATTATTTTTTGAATTTGCTATTTATTTGATTTCAAAAAAATGATGCCGGGCGCTTTTTTTTGTTGTGTCAAATAAAGTGTTGCATATATATATTGAAATGAAACAAAGTGTTGTACTAAAAGTATCAAATATGAGTTAAATGGACAGATCCATTTTAAATCGAATGGAGATGAGATTTTTGTTGTTGGAAATACTACTTGCAATTCCTACAAGAACCGAAAATTCAGATCAAGGAATGGATATACCACAGCAGAAGCAAATTGATCGATCATAGCGGTTCCTTTCACGTAAGATGATTCTTAAGCCTCTTCCTCAGTTCGTGCCTTCGAATCCTGAAGCAAATAGCTTGGTGGAAGCACAGCACAGTATCAAACCGAGCATGAAACACTCTTCCACAACCTAAATGCTTCACTCGTGATTCTCACTTTCTCAGTGTTTCTCTCTTTCTAATGGCCCTTAGACAATCTCAAACATGTCTCGCCCGTCAAGTCTCACTTCTCCGGAGAAGACATATCAATATATTAAGAGAGAACCGATCTGGACACCAAACAGTGCGAAAAACGTCCTTTCAATTCATGTTACTCAAAAATAGATTGCCCAGATTTCGGTCCAAAATAAAAAAATTTTGGGCCGAAATTATTGCACTGTTTTGTAACAGAAAGTTGCACGCACAGATTTCGGTCCGAACTAAAACATTTCGGGCCAAAATTTATTCCACTGTTTTGTAACAGTAAATTGAATACAAAGATTTCGGTCCGAACCAATATATTTTGGTCCGAAATTTTGTCTATCAAATATTATTCCAACAATCTCCCTCTTGGAGACTATTGATGAGAATCATAAGTCTTCATACAAGCAAATAGGTCGTGCGACCAGCGATACACCTGCACTACGGGAGCTCGTAAACCAAACCGATTAAGGCTAGCTTAGAGACATCTACCCTTTTTAAAACAAGATATATAATGTGTATCTCATACCCTAGATTCATGACATTGCATCGGATAAGACATTTCCTGTCCCTTAAGGAACATGCCTCCTCCCTCTCGACCTCACATGCATTCCCAATCTATATCCTCATGATATAATTGGCAGATCCGTGAATACAAGCAAGTCAGAATGCAATTCAATTTTACCTTCCCTTTCACCCTCATGCCACTTGAATTAGGATCAACTGCTTTCCCAGCAATGCCCCGGTAGACCAAATCATTATTGGCCATAGGTAGCACACCAAAGTAGCAACATTGACTCCTTTCCTCATGACATAGTCAAAGGTCCATAAGGGTACGTAATTTGGGACTTCACACAATGAGGAGACGGGATCTCTGACCTTAAGGTCACTCGACTCATTTCCCAATGTCGACTAAGCACATGCTGTATGAAAAACATGCTACGGTGGATACTCTGCCTAATAGCAGCCGTATGTCTATTAATATAAACATCGTAGGAGTCTTGATCTAGTTGCAAACTAAGCGCCTGTGGTGCAGGCCGCATCCAATGCAACTAATCTGGGTGTCCTCACATGCTCGCAATCTCAAGCGACATGGATAACTCCCACCTCGGCTCTCTATAGACTTCATGAATTGTGGGATTCAACTCATGTCGACCATCCACGATGGTCTCATCTCAACTCAATCTGAGGAGACATTAAACTCAGCCTGTTATCCAAAGCGACACTAGTTTAACTAAGTCTCATCTCTACTCGCTATCCAAAGCGTCAGAGGCGATTGCTCGTGTAAGTGAGCCAATCTTAGTCTGTTGACATACTACAATAAGTGTTAACATTTACTTGAACGACAATAAACCAACATTTATATTTCAAGTTCAAGTGCATCTATCATTGAGGATCTTAATTAAGTACATTCATAGAGATTGAGCGACTTTCCATAAAAAATCACTCAAGATCTATTAATTCCCTCAAAGGGACTATACTCAATCTAAAATCAACTCCCTCTGTGCTTTTATGTCTCTAATTAAATCACATATCCGAATGCATTTGGTTCAGTCAATCATCCCCACAATATGCTTCTAAATTCATATTGTTACAATGAGTCATTTCTAGTTTCCTCTAAGCCATAACAACTACCAATTGTATACGAGGACATCTTACCAAACTTACTCAAGCATAACTAAATATCATGCCTTTGACTCCATCTCCTAAATGAGAGAGTTAGTATGATCACTAAACATGTTATTGCTCTATCTCCAACATGAGAGAGCTATAATCCATCTCCAACATGAGAGAGTTATACTCCATCTCCAAACTGAGAGAGCTATACTCTCTCCAAACTGAGAGAATATTAATCATGTTTCTTGCTCTATCAAGAAACGAGTATGTTATCAAGCAAATTATACAATCTTAATGTACAAACTTGTCAACATCTAAATTGTCTCATAATTATGTGCAAGTATCTTCTTGTCTTGATAACAAAGCATGTATCTAGGACTGGCTTAATATAATTGTCCAACTCATACTATCTCAATATAGTTAGAGTGACACATTTCATCTGCTTTTAGGGTTTAAGCCAGAATGTACATAAGTAACAATCTGCTTAACTTCTAACATTTTAGAAGTTGGTGCATCACATTGCACTCCCTCTCACACTATCAAAACTGCTATCATAACGCCTATGCAATTAAATGCATCGCATTTCATAGCATATAGTGAACCCTAATCTCAAGCAGACCTTAATCTTTCTTCCTGTACTCAAAAACTTTGTACCAATTCTTAGTAGCCTCACAAACTAAGTAAGAATATCTTTCATCTCTTATTCCTGCCAGTAGTGCACCACAAATGCCAAAATCTATAAGCATTACTACTAGAATAAGATTAACTAAATATAGGGCACCATGTGCTTAGATATTCTACGGTAATCGGTACAACTAATTTTCTTTG
This sequence comes from Cyperus esculentus, assembly GCA_030179965.1. Classification (NCBI taxonomy): domain Eukaryota; kingdom Viridiplantae; phylum Streptophyta; class Magnoliopsida; order Poales; family Cyperaceae; genus Cyperus; species Cyperus esculentus. Next base: position 218,872 of record JASGLE010000066.1, on the reverse strand, counting down.
TTTACTTTATATCTCATATGTTCACTTAATAAATGCCACATTGGAACCCATCATTGGCTCAACAATGACATTTCTAGCAACCAACATTTCCCTTCTCATGATCGAAAAAATCAGACGTAAGGAAAAATCTGTATGCACAGCATGAGATTTAAACTTTGTAGTATCAATTCATATCGCTCAACATCAAATTAAACCCGCTCGAGGAGCTTGAGAACAAACTAAATTTTAATTCATCCCCCTCTTTTACTCAATACTCGAGCCAAGTCGATCATTATTAAAACGAGTAGATCATGACATTCGATAACTACAAATTGTCAAAAAATCTCAACTCATAGAGGAATTTAAGTAACATGTGATCAAATTTTATGGTATTTCTATTATTTCTTCTCAAATAAATTTTCATTCTCAAAAAATCATATATTTCCAAGAAGAACAATTTTTAAGAAGGTGCATCTCCATATGCAGTTGAACCTATGACCACTTAATCATCCAAATTGGATATTCAACGATCCATAGTTCATAATAATAGAAACTCATGACCTAAAAGCGCAACCATTAGAACAAAGACCGCAAGTCTAGCACAATTTTAGTAAAATATACATGCGCACTCTAATGCAGCTTGTATCAGACTTTTTAGTGCTCTGTTAGCATGAGTCACTTATTCTAATTCTATCTAATATAGTCCTTAGCACCGCTCAACAATCTTATATTGTTGCAAAGTGCATAAAAATTAGTTAACTTTTTAACTAATTTCATTTTCATCATTTGTATCTTGAATCAATCAAGCTGGTCCATAAAACCGCAATTATTCAAGAGATATACCATAATATCGACCATATCCCATATAGTCCTAAAAAAATGATGAAATACAAGACGCAAGATGCAGTTTTTCTTACATCAACTTATAACAAATAGCAAACTATATTCTTAAGTTGACAATTAAAAATGTAGCAATATGACACACATGTCAAATCAAGCCATTTAATGTAATGTCCAACTCAATATAGTCTAATGCACCATAAAATAATCACAACTCAAGAGATTAAGTAACTCTGAAGAAGATTTACAGAATGAAAGAAATTCTTGTAATACCAAAAATAATTTATATATTTTGGTAATAGACTTGACATCATCCATAAATTCAATTTTGAAATCTAAAATCAAAAGAATAACTTTGCAAGTACTGAATTTTGTCAAAAATATGAAGCTCTCAAATTATTATAGAGCGATAACATGTGTCCCCCTCTCGAAACAACAAGTTGTATGTGCCAATTCATATGATTGCACAATTACATTTATCCTCTGATTTCTATGTGGTATGCAACTCCCTCTGGGCTCAACCAACGTTAGAAACATCAAACATAATAATTAGCTTCAGATAAAATTTTGACAAACAACCTCAATCTGAACCATTGCCAAATGCTCAGTTGTTGAATCATTAACAACACTACCATGCATTTACATTATCAGATTATCTAGTCATATGCATGCTCAAGTTTAGAATATCCTCACATATGAGTTTAAAAAAATATGATCCCTTCAATTTCTTAACTAAATACTTGACAGCGTCACTAAGTCAAATCAATTAGTAACATTCGTCAAAAACGAACTAAGAATGCAAATAAGTGATCATTCCACTTTTTACTCAATTATTGACTTAAGACATTCATTATGCAACCTTAATCCAATTTAATTTAGTTTAAAATCAACAGCCCAAATAGCGCAATTTCAAACCTTAAAATAAATTATTGAGCTTGCATAATCTCATTGTCAATATTCTATTAACTGGAAATTGAGATCAACCGCAACTGTTGTTGTCAACAACCCACTATTGGTGTGACCTTGCAACTTTAACATTAAACTCATCATATAACTTATATTACTCGAACAACGCTATGTGAGTCATATAATTATATGGTATTCCAAACAACCAACAAATCTTTTGGGATTCTCAAAATAAACTATAGTGTCAACAACTTAATCCTAATCAACAACAAGATACTATAGCACATATGATGTCCGACATCACTTATATCTATAGCATCTCCATTAATTGAGACCAGCGATTAAGTCCTATTAAGCCCAATCCATCGGTTCATTAAGAGACAAGCACTGTTAACACTATCAAGAATTTTGCTACACAATTCTAACTAATTGAAGAATGACATTATCTCAGTCACGGAACCAAAAGGACTAGGCCCCCAATCAAATCCCGTAAACTAAAAAATATCACACACAACTAATTCAATTGGAGCAAAACAACAGAATATGAATGAGACTCTCTAGTCTACCAATTCAAATTCACTCAATAAGTGCAATATCATGCAACTTATATGATAGCGACATACAATAGTAGTCCTATCAATCAAGTATAGCAACACAGTTGTGCTATTGAACCACATGGGACAACATACACGTTGCCGACCAATACTTAGTCTAGTTCTGGTTATTATCAAACAACATTCTCAATTTATTGACCAAATAACCATTACACCGTGTTGGCTTACTTATTATGCAATTTCTAGTTCATTTGTGTCTCCAAATTTCATAAAAAACGGTGACCATCTCAGTTTTAGGCCAAATCCTAAACCTAACAGCAGTCTGCCTCTTTAGCGACTAGCTGACTTGTAAGTTTCATATCTCCATCATCTTTTATCCAAATAGTATGATTCAACCCTTTTCAGAAAGCTATCTGACATATCTTTCCAATCATGGGAACCAAAGAAATCAAAGATTTCATGAAAGATGAGAAAGGTCACAAGTTCCAGAACTCTGATAGATTGACACCTTCTGCATGCGACTGCTATAACTCTGTCAATACTGATCCAAATGACGAGTTCTTACACTTTTCAGAAAGTTTACTGAGAGCTCTACAACTTTCGTGAAGAAGTTCAAGTCATTAGGACAATGGAGAGTACCGAAAAATATATCGCAATATCAGACAGTCCAAAAATCTGTCAGTGCCGAACATCATTGAGAATTTCCCCGAATTCTCTCTAAATTTCACGAAATTGAGACCACAAATCACACAAACAACAACCAGAAATCACAAATCAAGACTAAAGAATCAAGTTCCAACGAAAAGAAGCCAAGATGGCTCTGATACCAATGTTGGAAATACTACTTGCAATTCCTACAAGAACAGAAAATTTAGATCAAGGAATGGATATACCACAGCGGAAGCAAATTGATCGATCATAGCGGTTCCTTTCATGTAAGATGATTCTTAAGCCTCTTCCTCAGTTCGTGCCTTCGAATCCTGAAGCAAATCGCTTGGTGGAAGCACACCGCAGTATCAAACCGAGCATGCAACACTCTTCTACAACCTAAATGCTTCACTCGTGATTCTCACTTTCTCAGTGTTTCTCTCTTTCTAATGGCCCTTAGATAGGGGTGAAAATAGATCGGATACCGACGGATATTAGTCAAAATTGTATCCGTATCCGCTTTAGTTTTTCAGATACGAATATGGATACGGATAGTTCCGGATACAAATACGGATCGGATATCAAACGAATACGAATGCGGATCGGATATTTAACGAATACGAATGCGAATACGAATATACTTCGGATATTAGACTTATTATTAAAAAAATATATTGTGTATAATTTTTTTTATGATAAATCACTAACTATAATAATTAAATTACTATAAAAATTAATCACTGATTATAAATATGATTATAAATATGATATTAGTTCATCGCTGATCATTATTATCAAACATATTCACATATTAGTTAAGAAAAATCCATTATTATTATTATTATTATTATTATTATTATTATTATTATTATTATTATTATTATTATTATTATATTAATTAAAAGTATAGAAAAAAAGATAAAGTGTAAAGCCTAATTAGATATAAATTTCATTAAATTTGAAATCTACATCAAAAATTCAATTGAAAGACATATAATAAGCCTTTAAAACGGATATCCGAATTACCAAAATATCTGGATTCGGATAATTATCCGTATCCATATCCGTATCCGTTTCCATATCGGAAACCGTATCCGTATCCGCATAAATTCTATCCGTATCCGCAAATATCCGTATCCGCATATCTGTATCCGCAAAAATTCGAATACGAATCCGGATACGGACGGATAATATCCGATCCGTTTTCACCCCTACCCTTAGACAATCTCAAACATGTCTCGCCCGTCAAGTCTCACTTCTCCGAAGAAGACATATCAATTATAAAGAGAGAACCGATCTGGACACCAAACAGTGCAAAAAACGTCCTTTCAATTCATGTTACTCAAAAATAGATTGCCCAGATTTCGGTCCAAAATAAAACATTTCGGACCGAAATTATTGCACTGCTTTGTAACAGAAAGTTGCACGCACAGATTTCGGTCCAAACTAAAACATTTCGGGCCGAAATTATTCCATTGTTTTGTAACAGTAAATTGAACACAGATTTTGGTCCGAACCAATATATTTTGATCTGAAATTTTGTCTATCAAATATTATTCCAACAACAGGAAAAAAACACCGAACAATATAACTGTTTAACGTCTTGGGCGCGGGGGATGGATAGCGGGGACGGATAAGGGGGACGAAAATAATTCCTCTTATATATATTCTTAATATGAATTTGAGAACTCAGGAAAGTAATTAATTAATGTGATATTGTAGGTCTAGGTTGTAACTGTCTTCCTTGAATGAAATGGGAGGAGGTGGGCAATTTTGTCCACTTGTTTCAAAAAAAAAGAAGAAGACATTAGTTAAGTGCATTATCACATTATTTGCATGAAATAAGTTTGAGAATTAAGATCATATTCTTCTAGCTCCATTCGTTTTCATTCTTAAAACAAACTTAAGAGCTCTGGTAAATAAAAAGTTGCAACGAAAGTTTATTGTGACAATGAGTTTCTCATTTCAGGGGTTTATTTGCAAGAGATACAAGACAATGAAAGTGCGGAGCGGAGGAGATTGAATGCAGAACCCCCATTTCAAATGTATTCCGATTGGACTTATGGTGCCTCAACCGGAATCTGCAGGGGAGCATACCGATAAGACAGTCAACACAAAAGGTGAATATGTTAATCAGAAAGGTGATTCTGACAAGGGAGCAGTGCAAGAGAATGTTTCTCCTCGCAGGTCTAAGAAGAGATTAAGATTTGGCAACTGCTGAACTACCCAACAAGAAGGTATTGTCCAATCAAATGTATCCATTCAATTAACCATCTGAGTCCCAATGGATACCAGAAATTTCATACGAAATGTTCTCTGTTTATTTTTTGTATTTAGGTTGCATCTGGTAATCCTGTAAAGCAGAGTATCGATGAGATTGATATTCCAGATGTAAACAATCAGCTGCCAGTTGTTGAATATATTCAAGATCTCTACACATTCTACAGAAAACAACAGGTATATAATTATATATTGTCGTTTTTGCTTTTATAAGTAGCAACGCCGTCTTATATACTGATCTAATTTTTTGCTCTTTGGGTCTGTTTTTGAGCAGCATATGTGCAGGCCAACCGATTACATGGAAAAACAGCGTGTGGGCGAAACAAACAGAGCGATTAATGTATTCTGGTTGATGAAGTTGCACCACCATTGTTCGTTGTGGCCAGAAACACTCTACTTAGCGGTACACATCATGGACCGATACCTTTCCTTGAAGCTCACACCAAAGCATGTGTTCCAGCTTGTTGCTATATGTGCATCACTTATTGCTTCAAAGTATGAAGAAATTCATCCTTTAGGGGTATGACTGACATTGTATAATTTCTATTCTCAAAATGGTTAGTCCAATTTGTAAAAATTGCAGTATAAATTAGGATGTTATATTTTGCAGATTGATGAACTCAGTGAAATTACACACACAAATTACTCAAATGCAGCAATCATCAGCATGGAAACTAAAATTATGTAGTGTCTTGACTGGTATCTGATGGCACCAACTGCGTATGTTTTCTTGGTTCGGTTCATAAAGGCGGCCAAGGCTGATAAGGAGGTAAAACACTAATCAATCTTTTAACTTATTGCTGGTAGGACTGTATTGGTGAAACTATAACAATCTCATCTAATTTGACAGTTGGAACAAATGATCTATTACTTCGGTGAGGTTGGACTGCTAGAGTACCAAACAATACGATACCCTCCATGTATGGTGGCAGCCGCAGCTGTATACACGGCTAAGCGCACTCTAGGAAAGTACCCTCTATGGACTGACACCCTCGAGAGACACACCACGTACTCGGAGCAGGAGATACAGTAAGCCCTCATCGCAATTATTCTGTTTATATGAATTAATAAGTGCCCAGCTGTTATGAAATTAAGTATTCTAAGCCATGAGTGTGTTTGTTCTGTGCAGGGAGTGTGCAAGGATTCTGGCAAATGCTCATTTGGTCTCCACTATATGTAACGAAGAAGCAACATTGAAAGCAGAGTTTGGGAAGTATCAGCGCAAGCAATATGGCAGTGTAGCACATCATCTACCAGTCATGACTCTGATTGAGGAACCGACGCCCAGTGTTCCTGGTGCTGCTTGAGAGAACAACATCGATCAGTCCAGATTTCAAGCTGCTGTCCTTTTTTTTTTTTTTTAATTAGGTTAAAGTTAGATACAGACGAAGAAGATATACTAGATACTATCATATAGATTCTTAAGGGAACTTTTTCGTGGATAATTTCATCTGAAAATAAATGTTTGAAAATATTTGTATTCACATTTAATTTGCTGATCACAGTCACAGATGGCATTTGTGTTCATTCCACGAAAGTTTGCTTGGTTTCGTGAGCTTAAGGCATAATATATTTGATTACAAAAAAAGGATAAAAGGATGTTCAATGTGTTGAAGCTGTCTGTAATGATTACTAATTCTTAGTTTCATGACATGAGCTTAAGGCATATATTTGATCTGTATAGTTTTTATACATTCGAAAATATTAGGACCCAATTGGATAAACATGGTTGGGCTCTCTATTGGGTCGGATTTGTGCGTACTGCAACCAACAATATTATTTTCAGTTTTTCATAGCCGTGTAGATCTGGTAGGCCAGGTTTTATGATCATAGGTCCAGAAATTTCTCTCAGTGAAAGAAATTTAACAATTGAATCCGACTTCTTTGGCATAAAAACATGGATTTGGCTTTACTTGATAAAAATCGATTATAGTTGTGCACTAATTGAATCGATCAACCCATCAGCTAACTGGTTTTTACCAATTATCAGATGTTTATCATATACCAAAAATTGTATTTTAACCCATCATGATGTCACAGATCTCATAAAATTGTAAATGGGTTTTTTGATGAAGAAAAGGAAACAAATAGATGTTCAAATTAAGCATGACAGAATGAGAAATCATACAACTTGAAAGAAGCACATATATAGCAACGACTATAAGTCATACATACTTATTCTCGCCTCATGATACATTGATACATATTTATACACACACATTCATACATGCAAAGACGGTTGCACATACTAGTACTACTAGTTAAAAGTAACCAGAGCTACATCAAAACACCTCCCAGAAGGTTTAAAACTTAAAAAGAGAAGAAAAGGGATGAAAACAGTATTTACAATCTCATCACCGGTCGGTCTCGACACCATAAACCCAAAATCACCCGGCAACCGCCTTGTTCGCTTTCTTACTGGCACCCGACTTGATCGATTTGGGCTGTTTCGGCTTCCGCGGTGCTGCCTTCTTTGCCTTTTTGGCCCTACTCTGCCTCGCATTTTTTTTCTTGGTCTCAGCACTCATCACAGTTGGTGCCTTTCTCTTTGATCGCGCCTTTGTCGGTATCTTGCTGATCTCTTTGGTCATCGGCTTCTTGTTCTTCTTTGACACTTCAGCTTCCTTCAACTTGAATGAAGCCCTGATCTTCACAAGTTTCCCCTTGGCAGTGAAATTCTTCAACTGAGTTGCAAGGACCTTTTTATAATTTGCCGGCAACTCGTCTTTGTGATGTTCTTCCATGAATTTTGCAATTGCATATGGGCTCGACCCGGTATTGTCATTCAGAGCCGTGATTGCCTCTTTGATCATCTAAAGAAGCAAACTTTGCACATTAAAATTACAAATCATGTGTTAAAGTTTATAAGTGATGCGATCAGTAAGTTATTACCTACCTCAAAATAAGGGGGATGAGTAGGAGTAGTCTTTTTCTTCCTCGGTGCACGCGGTTTCTTCTCCTTGACCGGTTTCGGATCAGCCAGTTTGGGCTCAGTCTCAGCCGTGTCGGCAGGTGCCGGTTCAGCCACGGTCTGCTCAACAGGTTCAGGTTGAGGTTGAGCAGGAGGAGCCGGTTCCAGTGCAGGTTGAGCAGGTGCAGCCACCTCCATATGCATCTGGTCTGTTTTCTCTTCAGTTGACATGGCTGTCAAAGTGATAGAGAACTAACTTGTTTTGGGGGCAGAAAGAAGGGAAGGAAGAGAATTGGTAGTGATACTGATAGGAGGACTGAAGTGGAGATTTTTATAGCAGCAGAGTTCAGAAAAGCAATATTGACGAAGCAAATAGAGAGAGAGAGAGAGAGAGAGAGAGTTGAGCTAGCTGTGTGTCTGTAATTGGTTGGAATCGAGGCACACGGATCGAAAGGGTCCGGTTGGGCAATCTGGGCCGTCCATTTGCTGAGTCGGTTGAGTGATCTATCTCATCTCATCCCACCTCATCTGTGTACCTGGTTTTTGTTTTGCTTTGTTGATGGGTTTTCGAGAGACCACTATACTGTACTATACTATACTGGAAGGAAAAGGTGTGTTTCCGGTGTGTTTGGAGACCCAATTCAGAGCCCAAATTGAATGGGAAATTTCGATGCTTTAGGTCTGGTTTTGGGTGAAAAATAAAATTAGGGAAGAGAGGATGACGATGGAAGTGGAATGAGTGAGAAAGATGGAGTAATTGAAGAGAATTCTGGAATTGAAGTTGAGGGTGGGTATCTAACGAGGTAGAAGTCGCTGGTCGAGTTCGTATTGTTTGTACTTGGTAATTTTGTACTGCTAAATCGATTTATGGGTACTTGAAGTTGCGCACCCAGATTTGAGAGAGAGAGAACCCTGCTGATGCATTCATTCATTCTAAGTCTCTAAGATGGATGACGTTGGGATGAGATAAGATTCAGATGCATGCTTATCCGTTTGTTTAGTTCGATATTATTATATGAATTGGGATGGGGGCATGGGGCTGACTCCTCCCAAATCTGAAATCCTATTCCTAATCCTCCCCATGTAATGTACAACTAACTATGTAAGTAAGACTAGACAACAAGTATTACTGCAGTAGGCAACGTCTTGCCAAAAGACACGTACGCTAATTCGTGTTGGTCCTTCACTCATTCAGTGATTTCTGTCATTTCTAAAGACAAAAAGTATTATCCTACGTTTCATCCAATGGAAGAAGAATTAAAAATGTTTCATTCATTAGAAAAATTGGAATACCGAATTAATTAATTATGCATGCATCTTTATATATATTGATCTATCAAACTTCATCATTTTTATTTTCTCATAACATTTATATTTATGAGGTGTTTGACAAAATAAATTTCCCAGCCCCCGTTGCGTCTTAATTTTTTTATTAACTTCATAAAATTGAATAATGCTAGTCAGTCAATTTATAATTTTTCCTACATAATATTTATGCTTTTATGAGTATAACTATTTATAAAACGTTAGCACTTCGAAATTTTGATTCTAAAATATTAATAAAATATTGTTTTGTTTGTACATGAATTTTGAAAAATCCGAAATAAGTACTTAAAAGCTCCAAAAAAAAATTGCATCCCAAATATTTTCATATGATGAATTTTATCGGAACCATAAATCAAAATTTCAGACATAACAAAGTATAATTTGAAGTGTTAGTATTTCACTCCGAAGTGTTAATGTTTTCACAACAGTTATACTCTATAATTATAATGTAAAATTGATAATAATATTAAATATGAGGAGGGATCCAATGACACAACAATATTTTAACACAAATGTTACACCAAATCATATAAACTTATAAAAAATCTTAGAAATATAAAATCTTTTATAAACATATTTATTTACTTATAGATCGATTGTGTTTCAAATTTCATTTAATTTTAGTGTCATTTGATACTCCTCATTAAATATATACTTATTTCAAAGGAAAAATTGCGAAAGTCAAAGCATTTAAATATGTCTATTTTTGAGGGAAAATCAGAATTTAGATGATACATGGCATGGCAATGACAAATTTTTTTTAAAATCGAAAATATAAAAAATAAATTTATGAAAGTAGTAAGATTACCCTCGAATTTACACAATAGAGCCGAATATCCAACCGAATTTGATATTCGGTATTTTTTTTTTTTTCACATGGAACATAACAGTTCGGCACATTAAATGGAATGGGGTGCGCGCAAAATTTTTTTTCAAAATGGGTTTGCACCCGAAACTTTTTTTAAAATGGGTTTGCACCCGTTAATTTGATTAATGCACACATAAATATTGGGGAATACAAAAATTTTCATTTTTAGGGCTTTCTAAGTATTTGTTTTGCATTTTTGAAAATAGCATGTACAAACATTAACATTCATGAGCTCTTTTTTAAAAAAATTTTGGGTGCAAACCCATTTTGAAAAAATTTTCGGGCCCAAACCCATTGTGAATAATTTTTTCAGCGGCTAATCATTTATCACAATGGGTTTGCGGCCGAAAATTTTTTCAAAATGAGTTTGCACCCGAAATTTTTTTAAAAAAGAGCTCATGAAAATTAATAAAATATTAATGTTTGTACATACTATTTTCAAAAATACAAAACAAATACTTAGAAAATCCTAAAAATAAAAATTTTGGTATTCCCCGATATTTTCATATGAGCATGTACAAACATTAATATTCATGAGTTCTTTTATAAAAAATATTCGGGTGCAAACTCATTTTGAAAAACTTTTCGGGTGCAAACCCATTTTGAAAAAAAATGTTGGGCGCACCCCTTCCATTTAATGTGCTGGTTCCGTTCCGTGTTAAAAAAAAAAAAAAAAAAAAAACCGAATATCAAATTCGGTTGGATATTCGGCTCTATCTAGTGTGTGTAAATTTCGGGGTAATCTTACTACTTTCATAAATTTATTTTTTATATTTTCGATTTAAAAAAAAATTGTGGCAATGATATAACAAGGATATGATGATCATCATACGACACATCCAGTCTGACACTTAAATTTACTAAATTATACGTGTGTGGACCAGTGTTTTAAAAAACAGTTTGCACTTAGCGGACGGTTAGCTTACCGCTAAGCGATTAATCATTAGACGGACGATTAATCGGATTTTATCGGACGATTTGGCGTTTTCATAAAAATGTTTATAGATTTTTGTTATTTTAGTTACAGTAAGTTATATATTAGTTACAAGAACATAATTGGTTGTTAAAAAAGATTAGTTGCAAAAATATTTAACTAAGCTAGAACTTCTAATAGAAGTACATTAATAAGAAAACTAACATTACCATTACTGTCTATGTACCTAAACTAACATGCTTCATGAATTTGCTGTGAAATAATATGTACGTGATATATTATGTAGGACGGTAGAAATAACGAATTGTAAGCTAAATATTCCATTAATAGGGGCTCGGCCCATTAACAATCATAAAAATTAGCGGAGTCAATTTTTTTCATGTATTCCGTGAAATGAGCTTCCGATTTGTATATTCGTGACGGTCTGTTATCCGTTTCCGACTAAACGTCCGTATAATCGGCCGATCCAAACGTTTTTCCACTGTGGACCCTAATACAAGAAGGAAATTTGCTTTCTTTAGATGATGCTGACTGCTGAATAAGAAAAGAGATTGGTAGAACACTGGAACGTATGTTAGGTACACACAGTAATAGCTTAACGGGCCACTGTCTAAGATTTGTAAAAATAAATAATAAAATATAACTACAGAAATATCGATATAATTAGCCAAAAAAAAATCACAAAAAACCTCAACATATATCACGTCAAAATTGAGAAGACGAATGAGGAAAACTACAATGAGCAAACAAACATACACATATGGTTAAAGGAAGTATTGTTAAGCAAAGAAAATGGAATCTCGGAAAAAGACGTAAAAGCCCGAAATGGGCGTATTAATTTCGTCCCGTTAATAACAATAAGGTCACTAAAATGGTAGCTGCTCGGTGTTTTCAGTTCCCCATATATGTAACGCTCTCATTTGCATTTTAGTTGCTGCAAAAAGAATGAGCACAAAGTGGCTGAATAAAGCTCAAATGCGAATGCAAAAAAGGTAATGCAGCATCATATGCTCGATATCTTAAGCTCCTTGATAAGATAAGATAACAAACTGGTTACTTCCCCAGAAAAGAGGAACTCTTAAGCTTAATACAGAATCAAGTTCAAAAAAGTCTTGTAAATGCTCAGAATTAGATGTCTAATGAAAGAAATAGCAAAAAATTGATTAAAGCCCCATCTCATCTCCATGGAATGATGGCAAAACAGCAAGTAGGGGATCTCCATAGCCCACCGGCTCTGCAAATAATGCAGAAACAATATACATCATTTTATTTAAAATCAATTAATTGCTTGAACAGACCAGCATGTCACACACAGAAGTGGTATAAACTAGCAATTATTTTTGAAAATTCATTATTATGCAGTTATTGCCGCACATACAAATACCAGTCATTACCTTCATATACTTTGACAAGGGATCGTTCTTGTGCTTTTTATATTGGTCAGTACTATGTTAGCACACACACACATCATATTATTTTAAGCTATTTTTGTATAGTTAATAACTTGAAAAAAAAAAAAATCAAAGACTTCAAGGGTGCATAACTGATGGTGACACTTATCTTTTTAATTGTTAATATTTAGATTCAAGAGCCATACTTTTTTTAAAAAATAAAAAACAGAGAAGCACAACTTTTTTTTTTTTTGGTTGAGATAAAGAGCACAACTGTGTATTATTTTTGGGTTTTCTCATGCACAAATCAGGCATGCTTCTCTTAATGCACAAGCATGGGCACAACTGACTAGATAAGCCATATCATTCCTGTGTATGGTAAGGGATAGTCCCCTCATTTACTTTACTCATACAAAGTTAACTATCCGGTACTCGACCATCACTAAGCAACCTTTATTTTCTTTTTGTGCCTTTGATAACCTAATTACCCAGAAACATTTAAAAATGATCAAATAAATCTGGAATTGTGGTATGATAACCAATGCAATTGTCACCAAATTATAGAAAAACATTAGTGTTACCTCCATCCCTGCATAGAAAGCTTATTACTTCTCCAGCCACGTTAGACTGCATTGAAAGAAGAATGCAAAATTTCATATTAGAATTCCTTATATACCACAGTTCTATGTTATATCCTCAAGTAAAAAAAAAAAAAAAAAAAAAAAAAAACTTAAAGAAACAAAATGTACCCTAATTGGCAGATCGTTCTGGAACTGAGTTATAAAGCCAATAATCTGTCCTTCCTTGATGACCATTCCCTGATATGGAGATGGGGAGAGAGTTAATTTAAATTTCATATATTTCATTGTATGTATGACTTGTTTAACCTCTTTTTTATGAGGAAGAGTATTAATTTGATGCCGAAGTGAGGCTTAGTCAATCATCACATCATGAGCATTTGTAATTTGAAAGAAGATAAGAAGCACAATTCAAAATGACAAAAATGAGAAGGGGACAGATTCCGAAGACCAGATTACTAAAGTTCAATAAAATAAATCCACCTCTTTACACACAGAAGGAAGCTTTTTCCCTTTACTGGTTTTTGACCTCATAAAGACGCCAACCTAAATAGAAACCATAGAAAAATAGCAAATCAGTAATTTTGTGTGATTCAATGATAAAATATTTAAGCAATCTATTACAGAGCTAATCCTTGCTTCAAATAAGATATGATACTAATAATTTAAAATACTACACGGTTTGGTACCAACACCAGTACAGAAATATTGACGTGTTTAATGGTAAAATGTCACTACATACCGTAGGAGATGCGACTATTTCAAATGAATCAGACTCATGATCTTGCATAAAAGCGAGTTTTTTATCTTTGTCTGAGGAGTTCTCAAAGGGATTTTGTTCTTCAGAGGAGGTTTTGTTGGTTGCCTCTATATCTTGCTGGGGGGTCACAGCTGGCTTGCTCATGCTTGGTGGAGCTATGGCAAGTGAATTAGGCGGTGGATGTGATTCAACTGAAGCTGATTCTACTTCCCTTTTAAGATACATCTGAAAGTTCCCTATCTGAATGCATATGAAATTTTAAATAAATTACCATCATAAAGGGGGTAAAGGGTGAGACAAACATGGTAATTTAGGGTATGCTCCATAGGGTATGAATGGGGAGGAGGCAAAGGGAAGGGAGCTAAAGACTGTGTTTCACCTTGCTCCCATATTTTAATTTGAAGGGCCTATAGGGATAAGTTGAGGAAAACGGGGAGAATCTCTGTTCATTTCTACAACAATTTAAACCTCCACTTTGGATTGTAATATATACATACTTCACCTCCCATCATTTTGATAAATTGTCTTTCCTTCACCTTCAATCTGAGCAGAACAGTAGGCATCTCAAAGCATGTGGATACAATATCTTTTGTAAGATTCAATGCCACTCCCCATAAATATACTGTGCTAATCATGTCCAAGAAATAGAACATATGCAACATAACATGCATGTTGTAATTAATTAAATATTCTAAGTTTATGACATTTCAGAGAACCATCTAAATATCAGTAGTAATAAAAAAAATGGTACTGACTGGAGATATCCTTACCTTGGTGTACCATACAAAAAAAGTTTGAGCAAGGGATATCTCAGGGGTTCAACATTGGGAACATACCTTGAGCTTGACCTCAGCAACACTGGTTCCATCACAGACATCCTTTAACATACTCTGCAATCAGAAAAGACAATGAGCCAGACAAAAACTAGAATAGTATTTCCAAATCCTGAGCAAAAGAAAGATTAGATTAGAAAGTGTGAGTAAATGGTGCAACATGACCTCAAGACCACTAGGGAAAGTTCCTTTTTGCACAGCCTTGGTTTTGTCAGGAGCAGAAACTGCAAAAGTGAATTAAAAAGGTTACTCTTCTCATTGTGAGATATAAAATGAGTAGGACACTGGACACCACATCAATATGTATTAGCAGGGCATTCAATATAGATAAGAAGAAGAGTTACTAAGCAATACCATCAGAAGTCAGCACTGAGGAGGCATCAGATGCTTTCAAGCGTGGTAAAGCCAATTGCTTTCTTGCAATGGCTGCTGCCCGCGAAAACTGAGCTGGCAAAAAGAGCTTCTTAGAGAGAGAAGTTTTGGCAGCCACCATGGTCCCTGGCAAACATGAAGAGAAAGAATAGCCTTGGGAATTGAATAGAGCAATAAGAATTGAAATCGAACCAAATCGCGCGTCTCCAATGCAAGCAAGCGCAAGGTGAGTGAGTGGGATGGGGATGGGGATCAGTGAGTGAGGGGGGGTGCTTACCGTTACCGGGGAAGGAACGGGCGAGCGCCGTGGAGTCCATGAATTTGGGGGAAGAGAAGACTGGCAGTCGCAGAGAAGAGAAATGAATGGAATGGGTGGGGTGGGGTGGGGTGGGGGGTGGGACTCTGTGGGATCTGTCTGCTCTACTGTCTTCCTTCGCTTCGGTAGATCCGCCCAGCCCAGCCATATCATCATTATTGCCTTTGCCATCGGTTTCTCCGCTCCGCACTCGCGGATGACAGGTGGGGCCCACCCAAGTGGGCTCGGCTGAGATGGGCTCCATTAATTATAAGGTAATGGGCCGGCTGTAAACAAGACCACATGCAAACCCTTACAAATACAAGTGGGCTGGGATGGGCTGGGATGGGCTGGCCTTTATTATTCTGCATCTGGTTACACTGAAGTGAAATCCGTTAACGACGCCGACGACTAGAGTGTGTTTGTGTTTCAAACTAAACATGACATGAGCACCGTCCGATCACAATATACAAATAATCTAACGGTTGTTCAACTACGACTATTCAAATCAATCATAAGACCTTGGACCTTTCCTTTTTGGAATTCCCACCGCACAAGAAAAGAAAAGTATAATATCCATTAGAGACGAGACGATTCGTATTGTATTTTGAGACGCCACCACTACCAGCCACGTCAAGTTTATTTCATCATTAACTAATTACATAATAATAATAATAATAATAATAATAAACAAGTATTAAACTTCATCCACCTACCGTGGGCGCATGGCATCACAGACATGCTTGTATTGTACCCACAGCCACAGGCCACAACTTGCAACGACCATCACACATTGTTGCGCATTGCATCCCAAAACAAGCAACATTATTTTCAAAACAAGAGATCAGCAAACAACAAAAAGAGATAAGATCAAACATTTAACTTCAACATTCAAAGTAAAGCTCTGTCTATTCCACATTAGGAATTTACATTCACGCCCCTACAAGATATCCATCCCATACAATTAGAACCCCTACCTAAATTTACCCCTTTACCCCTAAACCAAACCAAACCAAACCAGCATTAGAATTTAAAAACAACTAATAAACTGCGAATTTTATGATTTACCCCCCACAACTAATAACACCTACACAAAATGCCCCCAAATCCAAATTTTCTTTTCCATTTTACCCCCCATATTCCAACTAATTACTTGCAGCCTAACAACCCTAAGCCCGCTCACCACGGATGCGGCGCGCAAGTTGGATATCCTTGGGCATAATTGTCACCCTCTTGGCGTGGATGGCGCAGAGATTGGTGTCCTCGAATAGACCAACAAGGTAGGCCTCAGCCGCCTCTTGCAAAGCCAACACGGCATGGGACTGGAAACGCAGATCTGTTTTGAAATCCTGAGCGATTTCCCTCACCAAACGCTGGAAGGGAAGCTTGCGGATGAGGAGCTCAGTGCTCTTCTGGTACTTACGGATCTCACGAAGAGCGACAGTACCCGGTCTGTACCTGTGCGGCTTCTTGACTCCTCCGGTGGTGGGCGCGGACTTCCTGGCGGCCTAAACATAGATCAAAAGGAGAAAACGCCATTAGAAACCCTAGATCTGGAAATTAGAGTGGAGATGGAATAGAATAAGGGCGTAGTACTGTACCTTGGTGGCGAGCTGCTTGCGAGGAGCCTTGCCTCCGGTGGACTTACGAGCGGTCTGCTTGGTACGAGCCATGGCTGTTGTTTCCTAGAGGCTACAGCGAGAGAGCTAGGGTTTGGTGAGAAATTGGGAAAGGGTAAAGTTGGTTGCCCTGTGCCGGAGAGAGTATATATATAAATTTGGAAAGTCGGGACACACAGATCCGACGGCTGAGATATTTTAAGAGAAAACACACGATCCGTGGGGTGTGTGCTGATTGGTGGAGGAGGCTAGGGGTTGGAGCCACGGATCGATGAGCTGGCGGACGTTTATTGCTGTCCGATTGGATTAGTGCCTTAGTGGGACGGCCGACGGCCCATTAATAATAGCGAGTAATTTATTTTTAGGGGTACGATTAACGGCTGCGATTAGAGGATATGGACGCTTTGGACGACCCTAGTTTTAGCGGTTCACATTTGGCACTTTCACGTTTCGGGATCTCGGCAGACACAAAGAATCTAAGGAATTGCAAAACGAACATTCTTTATTTTATTGACTTTATTTCTTTCTTTCTTTCTTATTCTCATTTCTGACTGACCCCATTGCTATATTATTAAGCTGCAAGTCTTAACAATTCAATACTTATTCAAAAGTGGGCACCTAATTTTTAAATCAAAATAATTACTCATCCCATAGACTTAAAATAAATGTTTGGACTTCTTTTCTTTTTGGTTCTAGCATAGTTTAACAATATACGATTTCTTTGAGTAAATATTGAAATTGAAAGTATGTTTATCACCAAAATTTAAAAAATATATATATATATATAGTCGATCCGAACCGGTAAACTTAATCTTTAATATCAAAATATGCTAGCAAATCAAATTTTATAATTTTTTTGCTATTTTTAATGACGAAGAAAATCACTATTTTGTATAAACCAAATTCCTTGGACGTAGTCATTTTCTCCTCATCTATACTATATTATAAAGCACGTAAGTATTGAACGTTTCCATTTTTTTTTCCTCCTTCAAATTTTTTTAATTCCCATTCTACCCCTAATCAACGATATAGATCAAAACACATTGATTTCAAAGGTATTGATGTTCTCCGATTAAACAACTTCCTCTCTATTTTGGTTTTTATAGGAATTGAAATATACCAATTTTAGTATGGAAGACATCAATTTGATTAGAATTTACATTATGAGAAATTAATGTTTTATATTCTAAAATTAAATGAGTTAATTTAGTGTAAAGATGAAATTTGAATGGCAAATAATTAGCCAAAAACCAAAAGCACGTTATATATATTACACGGCATGAGCTCAGAATTTGAAACACCCGCAAACGGACGGGTTTCTTGCTAGTCATTAAAAATAGCAAAAAAGTTCTAAAAATTGTAAAATTTGATTTCCTAGTAAACTCTAATATAGATATCACATTGAGCGGTTCAGATCGACTATTTGGACACCGAAAACTGAGATACATACTGCATAGTACGGTAAAACCACGATATGCATATCACCGTAGCCAGACTATATATATATATATAATTGAGTTACACTATTGTATAAACGTTATCGAAATGCTAACGCCTCAAAATTTATGTTATCATGTCCGAAATTGTGATTTATGGTGCTCGATAAGTTCTTTATATAAAAACATGGGAGAATACAAAATTTTTATTTTTTGAGCATTTTAAGTACTTGTTTTGTATTTTTGAAAGTAGTCTATACAAATATTAATATTTTTATTGGGAATATGACCAGAGAGGCCCCCCGAACTTTTATTTTAGACAAATAGCCTCCCAAACTATGATTTTGTGACAATTTGCCCCCTCAACCATTAATTAACCATATAATAATTTATTTGAAATATGAAATGACCACAATACCCTCATGCATTTGTAAGATAATATTTAAAATTCTCATGGTTCATTAATTCATAATTTGTAAAGAGATTAACCATTTAATCATATAAGTACCTAACTAAAAATTTATATTATATAACACATTGTCGTCTTTTTTATTTTATATGATTATTTTATTTCTATAATGATTTCATCTTTATATTGATATATTTACATACAAAGTTAAAAGTGATAAATTTGGTATATATATATTTTCAATTTCAAATATTCAATTAGTTTTTTCATAAATTTAAATAAAAAAGTTTATTAATTTTAATTAGTTAAGTACTTGTGATATCCAAAAATTTTTATTAAGGTAAAAAGGCTTTTCCGTAATTATTTTGGACCATTGTATAATTATTTTATATGTGGGGTTTGATTTGCAAATGTGAAAAAAAAAAAACAAACACCACGTCACCAAGCTCAAAGCTTTGCACGTGGCATATATGAGGCGGTGGCCTCATCCTGATCCGATCCTCTTCTCCTCCCCCGTTACTTACTCGAACAGGAAGAAAGAAAGAATAGAACAGGAAAAAAAACAGAAAAGAAAGAAAAAGGAAAGAACGGAAGGAAAATAGAGAGAAAAATAGAAGGAAAAGAAAAGGAAAATAGGAAAAAAAAATGTGATATGTGATCAATCAATTAATTGATTCGAATATCATGTCAGCTTGATGTCGTGATTGGATTCTAAATTTCAAATATGTGAATCATTTCGTATCAGGTAACCGGACTTCCCTATAATTTCTAAATTGGTTATTGTTTGCTGATTAATTGATGTTATGATCAGATATTTGGTTTTGTTTGTAATTGTCATACATGTTGTACGACTAGATTTGGATTTGGACTTGTGGTACTTGGATCTTGTGTGTCTTAACTATGTGTATCCCTGGCTTGTGATATTTAGTATGTGTGCTGGCGCTGCGGTGCCCAGTCACGTGAGTTGTGAGATATGATTAGTGACCTGAGACTAGTGGGTGCTCGGGCACTAGACTTGCACTTGTGATATGCGGTCAGTGACTTGAAACCAGTGGATGCTCAGGCACTAGACTTCCACTTGTGATATGCGGTTAGTGACTTGAGACCAGTGGATGCTCAGGCACTAGACTTGCACTTGTGATATGCAGTTAGTGACCTGAGACCGTGTGGGTGCTTGGGCACTGGACTTGGACTAGATTTGAAATTGGATTTGGACTTGGACTTGATACGTGTACTGGCGCTGCAGTGTCCAGTCACATGAGTTTGTGATGCTTGATATGATTGTTGGATTTGGATTTGGATTCGAGATATTTGGACTTGTAAGACTTTCTAATATGTGTGCTCTTAGTCTTGTTATATTTGATTTGTGTATTGAGACTGTGGTACTCGGGCACTTGAATTGGACTTGTGAGACTTGATTTGTGTATTCTGATACTTGAGTTCTGATAATTGATTTGAGTGCTCAGGCACTTATGTTGATAATTGATTTGTGTTCTTGATTTGTGTTCTGACACTCAAGTTGTAGTGTCTGATTTATGTGTGGTGGTATTTGGATTTTTATGCTTGATTTCTGTGTTTAGGCATTTCTAAGTCCTGATACTTGATTGTGTCTTTTGACACTTGAGTGTGGTATTTGATCCGTGTGTTTTGGCCTTTGGCTTGTGGTGTTTGAATTGTGTATTTTAGCACTTTAGATGTGATGATTGGTAATGTGTATGTTTTGGAGCTTGTGATGCTCGATACGTATTCTGGTATCTGAGTTGCGATACTCGATTTGTGTGCTTGCGTATTTATCTTGCAATACTTGACATGATTGTTGAGATGTACATTTCTTGTGCGTGTTTAATGATTATCTGAGAATGATTTATGATTATTGAAATTGATTATTTCTTATTTAATAACATGAATCTGCAACTGGTATGGGGCGGATGCAGGTACATGTTATTAACAAGAAATAATCATTGTTTGTTTTGATTGGTTGTCTTGCTTGTATATGTGATCGATGGCTTGATTTTTAAGCTCGTTGCTGGAATTTCAGTTGAATTATTGAAAAATTGTTTGGCAATTGGCATGATTGTTTTTATTAATCAGAAATATTTATTTAATTATTGGTTGCATTTTTATTACTCAGAAATATTTAACTGATCTGATGTTGATACTATCAAATTTCTTTTTTTTTTTTTTTTTTTTGAAGAAGAAGAACTATCAAATTTCTGATCTGTACATAATTCTAATACTGTTGTTTATTGTTGTTTTGGTTTTATGAACATGTGTTTTGCTATGCTGGCACAACTAGATGATAAACAAGTGAAAACATATGAATAAGTTGCCATGTAGATTATGTGAGTGCTAGTTAATTTATAGTTAATTGCTGATGTGAGTGCTAGTTAATGTCTGGTTAATTGATTATTACCAAATAAATTTTACCATGTGGATCAATTTGTAACTGCTAGTTAATTTCTGTCCCGTGGCAGGAAATGTGATTGCTACGATGAAATCAGGTGCGAGACCAATCAGGAGGTGGAAACAGAAGCGTGTCGTGACCCAGCTGTCAAAGATTTTGATCCAGAAATTGATGAAAACTTGACCATGTACATTGAAGCAGTCAAATAAAAGAACGAGCTGGTTTACCGAGTTGAGAAGAATGCGGGTTTGTTAACCCAAAATCTGGACAGAAGTCCGACATACTGATACCGGTGCCGAATGGGGCTGTCAGGAGCGATGCAGCTGATCAGGCGATCAAGAAGATGAAGATCATGGATCCTGATGAAGAAGATGATGTTGATATGGACGAAGTGCTGTGAACAGCCCCTTGTCTTTGTTATAAGAACTCTTATCTACAATATATGAGTTGTAGATCCTTTCTTTCTTTTGTGTTGAAGAATATGTTTCCTCGTTGGTTGATGAGTGGTGTATGAGAGTTGGATGTTTAAGAGGACTCCAATAAAGAGGTGTATTCTGTAAATGAACGAGGAAATGGATGTTTGAAATTTCTAGTTCTGTCGCTATAACTTGTGAAATCTTCTTACATTTTAGTTATCTTCTTGTTTGTGCTCAAATGCTTGCTATAAGTCGATAACTGGAATTAAGTCGATCAGAAAAGAAGGGAAAGTAGCCGATATTTATGTGTTTTTTGGGACCATTTTCTGTATGTGTTTTTTTTTTTGTAGCAGATATTTATAAATCAGAATCATTGTGAAATTCTCAGATGGCTAGTTTTAGAGAAAGACAGCTTGATAGGTCTCTTACCATTTATACATGAAGAGAGATCTATTGACAATGCTTAATTTGACAATCTTGACAATGAGAATTTTCAAAAACTTGTAAAAATTCATAAAAACTCTTAAAAATGAAAAATGGTTTATATATGTATTTAACTTATAGATTGATTATGTTTCCAATTATATTCAATTTAAGCGTCATTTGATAGCTCTTCAAATATCCGTTAATTTACAACTGTTGAAAAAGTGCACAAATTTTTGATAAGCCATTAAACGATGTTTAAATTGATTGAAATTTGAAACACTACCAATCTATAAGTCAAATAATACATCCATAAACCATTTTTCATTTTTAAGAGTTTTTGTGAATTTTGACAAATTTTTGAAAATTCTCATTATCAAGATTCGTCAAATTAAGCACTGTCAATGGATCCCTCCTCTTTATACATTTTGATTTGATAAACACATATTTACATAACAAACTAGCATAGAATAGAACTATACAAACTTCAAATCAACAACTTCTCTGAGATTTGTACCTAGCATATTTGTACTCATAGAGCACAGCACACCTATATCTACCTTACGCTTTACTGCCTATTTTCCTCTTTGATGCCCCTTTTACTACACTTTTAATCTAACAGATATCATGCCTACTTATAATTGTTTCTCTATACATACAAAGGTTCTCTATTTGACTATTTTCTTTGTATCCAGCAGAAGGTATGGCAGGCCGTATGGAAACCGGGCACAAGCTATCTCCTTGAAACTGGAAGCGTCGAGTACCAGTGCGTACCCGCCCCCGTTCTTGGCACTGACTACTGAAATCACTACTACATATGCCGAACCGATAATTAGATTCCGGTCAAATTACAATGTATATGTAAACTGATGTCAAATCTGAAACATTTTATCAGAACTGATGTCAAATGAGAATAGTACTGGTAAACTAACCATTGTCTTCCCTGCTTGCCCCTGGCCTAGCAACAAAGAAAGGTTCAGATGGTACCGAGCCGTCTTCCTGCCAGTTCTTTGTTGTTTTTGTTACCAGATCAATCTGAAACATTGTCAGAAACAAAAATTAGTTTCACTATTTACAATAGAACAATTAAGTCTATAAAATTGTATAAACCATGAAAAATATCTACCTTGGTAAGGGTATTTGGAAAGTTGCAGGGGCGGCGAGCTCCACAGAATGTATTATTTACAAAAGCACTTGCAAAACATGAAATAAGCACTTTCTGTCAGAATAACTTACCGACTGATTGGCACTTGTGATGACGGTGTGGTTACAAGATCCGTAGACGACGGTGTTAAGAATTGTGATGGCCCCTTGCTGCTTGAATCAACTGCATTTGGAAAACATGAAATAAGCTTTTCCCTTTGCTGAATTACTATGCACTGTGCATTTGGAAAACATTCTCTTTTGGCCTTTACTTACTATGCACTGTGCATTTGTTCATCTCTTCTTGCCTTGCCAGTGGGTGGTGTGAAGGGTTCTGGAGTTGCAGAGTCCCCCAGTGGTGAATTCCTGCCAAAAATATTCAACTACATCATCACAGATCATTCAATATGTATAAGACATGAACTGACAATGGGAAGGCATCTCTGTACCAGTAATCCAAAGAGAAGAATGATAGTACCTGTGTTCCAGTTTGAATCCGTTGGTTCTGATTTCCCAAGCATCATCAGCAGTTTGATGGATCGGGTGTAAAGTGGCAACAGGCCTGACAAAGATGGAAGTGGTCCTATTTATATTGTTTGATCAGGCCTTCAATTTGAATTTCAAATTTTGAATTGGGCCATCCACCAGCTTATTATTTTGAACACCTCCTACACTACTTTCCCATTTTTTGGAACTTTTGGGCCATGCGTGATCACAGTGGAAAAATTTGACACCTCCGACCAAGATATTGCAGGGAACCTGCTAGCTGGCCTGTTTCCGTCCACCTCCGACGCAGTTATTGTAGGATAGCTGCTTAATGGCCCGTTTCCGTGCAATTGACCGGGGCTGCCCGTTCCCGCAACTAAAATGTGGCCCACATTTCCTGCGGGACCCACAAAATCCAGCGCATCAAGCATTCTGGGGGCAAAACCAGGGTCTTAAGAGCATCTCCAAGAGCTTCCGAAAAAATGGATCCCAATATACCTATATTGGGTGTCATCCTAAAATTTTTGGGAGCAAATTTTACCTCAATCTCTAACAGATTCCCAAAATATTGATCCCAATAAATTTAAAAAGTGGGCCGGTGTTGACTGGGCCGTTAATAATAACCAATTATTGCCCATTAATTATGGGCCATTGGTGACTGGGCCTTTAAAAACTAAAACCCTTAAACAGCACTCAATATATAATGGTGCTTCCTTCAAAACCGACGGTTGGAGAAAATATATCACCAAGCTGCAAGAAATCGATTGATGAGAAGGCTTCCTTCAGAATAAATTTACGATCGTGAGAAGGCTTCCTTCAGAATAAATCGATTGATGAGAAGGCCGCCTGGTTCCTGTTCAACACTTGCAATTGATTGTATCGTCGCTAATACTTGTTAGCATCAAGCACGTACGTACCATACCGTAGTGATGAGTCATCGTCGATCTCTATTGGAACAAGTTCCGGAATCGTCTTCGTTAGATGAGGATGATGAATTTTTTTTTGACGTAGCACATATCGTCCAAAATCATTATCATAGTGGCAGTGAATCCAAACATGGCGGTTCTGTTGTCGGGCATATAGTAATTGATCGTGAGAGAGAAGAGGGTCACTGGAGATTGCACCAAGATTACTTTGCGGATGAACCCATGTACGGGCCAACTTTCTTCAGACGGAGGTTCATATTAATCTAGTCAAATGTATTATATATATATAGCATAGATATCAATTTCATGTTCTAATATATTATATATATGGGCAGGTTTAGAATGCACCGACATCTATACTTGCGCATAATGCATGCCGTAGAAGATCATGATGACTACTTTGTGCATAAGAGAAATGCAGTCGGCAAACTTGGATTAAGTTGCTTGCAGAAGGTTACTGCAGCATTCCGTATGCTTGCTTATGGAGTACCGGCCGATGCTACGAATGAAAAAATTCGTATTGCTGAAGGTATTGCCATAGAAAGTCTGAGAAGGTTTGTGAAAGCAGTTGTAGAAGTTTTCGAAGATGAGTACCTAAGATCATCGAATGACAACGATACAGCTTGGTTACTTGCACTTAGGGAGAAAAGAGGGTTCACTTGTATGCTAGGGTCTATAGATTGCATGCACTGGAAGTGGAAAAATTGCCCTTCGGCATGGCAAGGTATATACTCCGGCCATGTGCATGAGCCTACAATTATTTTAGAAGCTGTAGCTTCTCATGATCTCTGGATTTGGCATGCTTTTTTTGGTTTACCTGGGTCCCACAATGATATCAATGTTCTTCATCGATCTCCACTATTTGCGAAACTAGCTGAAGGCCAAGCTCCTAAAGTGAGTTATAGCATAAATGGTCATGATTATACAATGAGATATTATCTTGCCGATGGCATATATCCATCTTGGGCCACATTTGTGAAGACCATACCAGAACCACATGGTAGTAAGAGAAAATATTTTGCCAAAGCACAAGAAGCGGTAAGGAAGGATGTGGAATGAGCTTTTGGAGTGCTACAAGCTCGTTTCGCCTTTGTTGGAGGCCCAGCTCGTTTTTGGGATGAAGTCACGCTTGGATACATCATGAAAGCTTGTGTCATCATGCATAACATCATTACTGAAGATGAAGGAGAAGTGGACACTGAAGAACGTTACGAATCCGGTGGTGAAAACATTACACCGTCCCATGATCCTACACCTGATCTGGAGGAGTTTATTAAGGCACACAAAAAAATTAGGGACAACGAAACTCATAGTCAACTACAAGAAGACCTCGTTGAGCACTTGTGGCAGCATTTTCCAGATAAATATTAAGATATGGAGGAACTTGTGCTAGTTGCAAGTATATTCAATGCTTTTCTCCTTTTGCAATTTTTATTTTGAAATTTTCATTTTTGGTATGATTGAAGCATCTTCCATGGGGGCATTTGATAGTTTTGTTTTACCATAGCAATATTAAAGGACTGTTTCATACACTGGTTCCATTAAAGCTTTCTTCAATTAACATTTGATTTAACCTTCAATTACATCCAGTAGATACAAGCAGCTTTGCCTTGTGCATTGCTTGAAATCATTTTACTAATCAAATTAAGTACTTTGGTAAATCATGCTACGGGAAATTTAACCATCAATTCATTGTTAAACTTAAACAACATCAAAAGCTAATTCAAATAGTGAAGATACAACTGTCAAACTCAATAACATCAAAAGTTGAATTTAGATGCACAGCGAGCCATGATTTCGGAACGCAGAGTCTTGTAGTACTGTTGCTGCTTTTCAGTCATGCCACTAATGTTCATTGTCATAATCCGTTCTTCTTCTAACATTCTTTTGAAGTGCAGCTCGTTTTCTTTAATCTTCTGTGCCAACATTTAAAAGAAAGTTTGTATCGGTAATCTAATCTGATATACTGGTACATAGTATGGATGGCTTCTGAATTCTAATATAAGGATTACGATTACACGCAATTAGTTACATGAATTAATGTGATATATACAGATGGAGTACTATTTGTGGGTGGTTACCAAGTTGTATCAAATATCAATGTTCGCAAACTCGGAATCGGAATCGGACTCGGCCACTTGACCGTGGACTCGAAATCGGCCGACTCGGCAGACTCGGAATCAACAAAGGGCTTATTAAGTTATTATATTAATTGAGGGCTTCTTTCATGTTAACCCGACACCCAAGACTCGCCATAAAATCGGCTCGTCACCTACCGAGTCCATTATTGTGATAGCAGTGAAAATGTGGCATGCGCTTTTGACCTTCCGATTCAACAAACGAATTGCCATTGGGGTGATTTGAAGTTCATGATAAGTTATAGTGAAGTGTTATGACTTGCTGCCATATATTCTTTCTATCACAGTAATGGCAGCGGATGTGAATATGGATCAGTACTTTAGTTTAGATATCTGAGCTGAAAAATACCTTGCGTATTTAAAGTTTTGAGAAACTTCTGCATGTTCAATTGATTTTAATTTTGCTTGACTAAAGTACCAATTGAGTACAGACATATCGAGAGATTTATAAATTAGATGAAACTTTGTATCAATTTAGTGGTAACCTTATGCCCATAGATAAGAACCTCGTTATACATGATAATACAATTCTTCGAATTGCTAGAAACTTCATCTGATACACTTGGAGTGTCAGTTCGATGGCTTTGCTCTGCAAAACCTGACAACAGAGAAAGAGAAAGGGGGAGAAAATTACCACTTGTCTTCTTGTTTTGGACGTGGATCAGACTTGGAGAGGAGAGGAGACCCGTCCGTCCGTCGGAGGAGAGGATAGGGGTTTGGGAGAGGGAATCGCCGCCGCCCCCGACGAAGGGTCTAGCGCTAGCGCCAGCGCTGATGAGGGTTTGGAGCTTCTAGCGCGGGAACGGAAGGAAGCAAGGGGAAATGGCGCGGAACCGATTCCGGGAGAGGGATTGGGAGTGCGGAAAAGTTTTAGAAATATAGCTAACATTGGAAATGATTTGGGGATAGTACAAAAATTGAAAAGAGTTTTGAGCTTTTATTAGAGTTCAAATTTTGTTCTTAATTTCTAATAATTGATTTTGGGAAGCTCTTGGAGATGCTCTAATATCAGTACTCAATTCTAATTCTAACTGAAACATTTGCACGTGACTCGTTGAAAATAGCATCCAACAATAACATTTATTCGAATCTACGACTAAAATTTACGACTGCTTATTTTAGAAGATTCAAATGTCAATTACTGGATAAGTCAATTTGTCATTTTTGCACGGAAAATGCTATGGGGATACTGCAAAAGATACCGTCGGGATATCATTAAACATTGACTGCCAATAAAAAATGTGATAAGTTGAATATTTAGGAGGTTAAGGTGAATATTTAGGAGGATAAGCTGAATAGTTAGCAAGTGTAATGCTGCAAATTAAATTAAGAGTAGTTTTTATTGGTAGTAAAGCGAAATGTGTTAAGTATAATGCTGCAATTAGGTTTTTATTATGTGGAGTTTTTATTGGTTTTCAAGTAAAATGTGTTAAGTTGAATATTTAGGAGGTTAAGATGAATATTTACAAGGTTAAGGTGAATATTTAGGTTTAGTTGAATTGATCAAAGATCATGGTATCTCCGACGGTATTCTTAACAATATCCGAATATCTGGACTGTTTTCGCTCACCGGTGTGCCTTCAGAATCAAATAGTGTGCATTTATTTAGCATGTTCCTTACTAATTCTTCCCAGATATCCCATATCCATATAAAATACCTTCACATATTGTATGTCAAAAAAACGGTGCCATAATAAGTTTAGAAACTATGACTCAGTACTTGAAAGAAAATAATATGTAAACGGATAAACAGACTTTCCTCCTGACAAAGTGTCATCAAGCAGATGCAGTGTAATCAACTCGGGCCAATATGTGCATTCCATCAATTAGAAGATGAAATCTGCTGCCGTTGTTCAATGTAAAGTTGTAAACCGCTACTTAGGTGCTATACACAGAGAAGTGTTGAACTGATAACGAGATTCAACTTGGAAGAATACAACCAAGCTGATTATAAAATACAGGAAATATTACATTTGCCAATTTCAGTTTTCCCTGGCTATGGCCCTCTCCAGTAAAGGGGTATAATTAATTAGATAGTCCAGGGCCATTTGTTTAGTACAGCCACAGGAACCAAAATGGATGGACTAAATGTGCCAACAAGGTACATCCGCCGATATCTACACTGCTGGAGTAGGAACAATATTCTTCCAACCCCACAATAGATGATTAAGTATCAACATGTGCTAAGATAATGTACATGGCTCACCTAAACAAGGAACTAACTATGCTACATCGGGTTTAGATTCTATCCTTTTGGCGGATACAGTTCCCAAAGAGCAACGGTTGTGTCCTCAGAGCATGAAGCCATCTGTTTGCAGTCAGTTGAAAATGTCACTCCATTACACTGCACAAAAATGTAAAAAGGTTTAAACTAAAACAAGGTAAAGAACACAGAATAAAAAGGATCCAATATGTATGATATATACCGAGCCACTGTGATACTTTAACAAAGCAAGAGCATTTCCTTTCCTATAATTATATACTCGCAACCTGACATGAAGAAGCAGTGCTTGTCAGAACACATACCAAAAAAATTAGGCAGTTTAAATTAAGATAAGCTAAGAACCGGTGATCCCAGCCAGCTGTGGCTGCAATCTTGCAGTCTGGTCGAATTGCAGTGCTGGCTATACCAGGACGCTCAAGCTCTATTTCGTTTCTAATGGTACAAATACCCTGCAAATAAAAAAAAAATGTCAGAGTTAAAAGGTGTATTTTAGCATGCAATAAAGTATGTCACTTAAACCTACGACAATATATCAACTTATACCCTGCAAATGACAAACAGTGCAATGTCACGAGCGGCCAAATTCAACTTCATTTTTGTTATATACAATGTCGTATAACATGTTTGTGAACATTTCGAAGTTATGTTTCACAGAGGCACCCATAATATTAATGTCTTATAACGTATTATTTACCTTTTGCTGATCAAGGGAAAACATAAATATTTTGCTATCAGCACCGCCAGAGATGCCCCCCTCACATTTTCCATCAACTGCAACGGACAGGACTGCACAAAAAAAAAATCCCATCCACAATACAAAACTGAATTTAGAGATATAGCTGCAGACCGTTAGATGGACCGTTAGGGAAGATTAACTGACCTCCTTCTGAATGATATTTTACTGTCGACAAAGGGGTCTCAGGCTTGCGTACGTCCCACCAAAGCATACTCCCATCCTCATAACTGATATTAGAACATCAACAGATTATTTAGCTAAAGAGAGGTACTAGGAAAGTGAACTTTTACTAAGATGCGATGCTCACTGACTTGGCCAACAAGATATTTGAAGTGTAATAATTCTTGGAGCAAGAAAACCACATTAAAATGTCAAAAGAATGCGAAGCCAGAATATTTTGTTTTAAGGTAACTAGTAAAGAGCCACACGTTGCTTTGGGCTGAAATTGTATTTCTTATAATAAGTATTTAAGATAATACGTAATGCGTCTTATATTGAGGAAATTGATATGGGCCTTAAATTTTAATGGGCTGAGACATTAACGTCAATGGGCATTAACGTAAATCAACGGTTCCGATCTATCCAAGAAAATGATCAACGGTTCAAATTTCTTATTTGGGGAAGATAGCCCTTTCATGTCATTTTTCCCAATATGCTTTTATATATAGTAAGGATGTATAAGAATATAACAAAGGAATATATACCCGGACAACACATTCAATACTCTGGTTTCAGAGGTGCAAAAAGCTTGGATAGCCATACACATTCCTTCATCAAAAAAAAAAAATTATTAAATATGACTTGTAGTCTCACAAAATACAGTTCCACCAATTTTCTTAACAATTATAACACAAGATAATTCTATAAATATATGTATAAAATACGAGGTGCTAAAGCTTGTAATATCTCAAGGTATGAGAAGGATTAAGTTCAACAAAAACCTCTCTGATTAGTGGCTGGACCAGCCAGATTATTGTGACGCTGAGGCAAGCACATGATCCTGTTTGCAGATGACAGATCCCAAAGTTCAACCTAATAAACAGAAAATCATAACAAATTAAAAAAAAAAAGAATGAATATGTGCTTTATGTGATTCAAATTTGTAAACCTTTTAGGAAGAAGATTAAAGAAAAGAAATAAATGAAGTCAGCAGTAACCATGGAGGAGTCTTCCCCAGGTAGAGCCATTATATTTACGCTATGTGATGAGTCCCCTAAAATAATAAAATAAAACATCTCATTTAGAACTCTTAACTTTTAACAGTAGAGAATATACAATGTAATAATTTAGAGCCAAATATTACCTTCCTTTTGAACAGAACATGCTGTCTTTGCTAGTGAAATCTTGCAAAAATGGTACGAATTGGTTCTTATTGTAAACAAGGGCTTCCTAATGCATGCATGCAAAGCAATTCATCAATACTGCCATAATTTCAGCAAGTAACTAAAAAGAAAATATATACCTCAAAAGCACAACAATCCATCAATATTTATTACCTTGAAAGCCCGGCTTCTTCAATTTGCCAGCATTTGCAAGTGCCATCCCGACCCTGACTGAAATGAAATTGATGAGTTCATTTCCATCTTCCATGATATCATATAAGCACCATAAGTAATCTGTTACCTTATTAATAAATTATTGTCAAGGAGCATACTGGTAGCTACAGAATAAAGACCAGCAGCCCCACCATGTGCCCTGAAATTCATGAAGAAATTAAGGAGGCATTTATAAAGCATAAGTTACAGTAGAGCTAGCTAGTTACATGTGATGTGATACCAGACAGAAAAGATTGTGCGGTGGCGAACAGTGTCCCAGAGCCTGAGCTCTCCATCCGAAGAACTACACTACCATATGAAAGCAATCAGACAAGGGAAGGGTTTAACTTAAGACATTTGTAGAGAAATATAAGTTAAAAGGGATAGCGTACCCGGAGAAGAGAAGCGGGCGGGAGGGGTGGAAGCAGAGGTCCATCACCGGCGCGCGATGGCCGCGCAGAACGGCGAGGGGATCGGGAGGCGGCCGCGGCTTGGCGGTCGCCATTGCGGTTGATTGCCGTCTTGCCGTCTTGCCGAGGACTGGGCTGGAGGCTCTGGTTCTCTACTTCCCTTGTAGAATACGAATACTCCTTTTCTGATGAAGGGAAAAATGATGATGATGATTCATCTGGGGAAGAACCGAAGAACTGAAGAACTAACTGTTCGTTTGTTAATCTGGGCCTTGTAATGTGGCCAGGCCAGGCCAGGCCTACTTGTATCCCTCCTTATATTATGAATGAACACCTTTCATCTCAGTTATCTATTCACTTCTCCTCTTACTATTTTCTCTTAAAGTATGATCAACTGATCAGTCAGTTCATGCAATACACAACATTATCCCCCGATAACTGAGCGTCCAACGTACAATGCAATTATTTCTGATCAACAAAGACAAAGACATAAATAATAAAGAAAGTATTAATTCTGTCCATTTGCATATTTCCGATCCAAGTACAGAACATACATTACATTACATTACATCACATTACACGCAGCATTTACGATCAGATAAACCAGAAAACGTATCCCCGTTTTATATACAAAAAGGAGTACTTCACAGGGATAAAAAAATGTGCACAAAAATGGTGTACAGAAATAAATCATGTAAAGTAATGGGTTATAGTGTAATTTTTTTCTATACTGGTATACTGTTAAACAGCTGTTAGCCCTTCAGGAAATGGTGGAAGTACAGAGCTGCCTGGAGAAATATACTTGTGGTAGGCATACATTACAGCTTCGTGAAATCCTGATGGATTGTCTATGAAGACAAAATGCCCAGCCTGCATCAAAATTACAAGTCATTTTCTTTTCTACAAGGGAAGAAACGGCATTTACTTTAAGCCGAAACTCAGATCAGTTGATCAGTATCAGTCTAAACGGGCAATGTTACAATAGAATAGATCCTATACATTGATGTCGTACTGGTTTGACAGTCCAACTGCTTCTACCAGACCTATTTATTTTGTTGCTTTTCTTGGTTGCCTTATTTGTTATAGATTGTGTGATTTGGTAAACAGCTGTGGGCTAATTCTGAGCCGATGTTTTTGGGTTTTACTAAATATCCCCGTGAGATCCAAAGTTTAATAAATTGACACATTATGTACATATTCATTTGCATTCTTGCAGGCTTGTCTGTGTGCACAAAATGTAGAGATAACACACCTGAGGAACTCTGATGATATTGCATGGTACTTTCATTTCCTTACGAGCTTGTTGCGCTCCTCGGAAATTCATCCAATCTTGATCTCCATATATGAAGGTAGTTGGAACCTTCCACTCAGAGGCACTGTAAATAAAAATATGGTTCATTGAAGTACTTACAATCCCATTCTAGATTGGCTAAAAAGGAAATACCAGTTCAAAATAATGGCATTTGCATATTAAAAGCAATAAACCTTTCTAGAAGTGGCTTCCTTGCAAAAGCTCCAAAGGCGAATATATATTTCAAGCACAGCTCCCCGCTAGCTTTGGCAGCCAAAGTATGATAAATGTAGTCTGCACAAATTACAAAATAGTGAGAACTTTCTACTCATTCCAGATTTCATTAAATATTTTGACAAAGCAAAAAGGAAGACAATAATTTATATTACCAGTTAGCAGATTTGATTCCTCTTCAGTCAATGGATCTCCCTGAGAGTAGGCACCGAATCTGTTACCAGTGTACTTTTGCACAATGTTGCGGCCCCATGGACCCAGCCCTCTGTTGACAAGAAAAAAAATGTAACTGAATTCTAAGTCTGTTTTCATATACAAGTAGCTGCGCTTAGTCTGACATGACATATATCTCGTTCGATTGACATTATAATAATGAAGGCCTCCATTGTGGAAATTTTATTAACAGAAACCGAATTTCAGCATATACATATTACATAATCAGGCTTATTTAGAAATACTAAGCACACAGAAGTTGAAGAGAGAGAAATCTGGAAGGATGAAGGACACATATAAGAACCATGTGTTACAATATTAATCAGTATGTAAAAATACCATGACACCATTTGAGTGGGTCATAAGTGCCAGCTAGGGTGCCGGATACAAAATACAAGCATAGAACAACATAGACAGAACGGCAGCTTTTACCTTATGAGCTTTTGAGGGGTGAAATTAGATTCCCAAAAATGGTTGATGACAGCACCTTTCCATGATGTTTTAAATTTTGTAAACTGTTCTGAGCCATGCTCTGACTCAGTTGTGAAGCCTGCGGGACCCACTAGAATCAGATGTTTTACATGCTCGGGATGCTAAAACAAACAAAGAACAGGGATGATCAGTATCTTGTGCATAAAAACACAAACATTCTTTACATTCAGAATCCTTAAAATTCAAAGTAATCTTAAACCTTTAGCAAAATATCTTTCTCATTTCCTTACTTTTTTTCTCAAATAACCCCTCCAAACTATTTATCTGTACTGTAATTGGGCAGGATTTCTGTTTTTGTATAAAAAGAAGGATGTTTACAAGTAAATCTATAAATTAAAGACATGCAAGGACACACATGATAATTTTGAAAATCGCATATCAATTGCATAGCTAACAAAATTCACCCACCTTAAGTGCATACTTCGAGGCCACATAACCGCCAAATGAGTGGCCAAGCAAAGTGAAATTAGTTAGATTCTTAGCCTTACGCCATTCTTCAAAAGAATCTATGAACCATGCTTCAGTTTCTGTGCATAGTTTTAAAAAAATGTATTTTAATTTACTGAATCAGAGGGAATTGAAAATCTGACAAAAGAGGGATTGCAATGTATAAAGTTTTCCTCAACTCACCTTCTGTACTTTTACAAGTGAAGTCAGGTCGACTTGAGCCACCCCATCTGAAATAGGAAAGGTGATAAGTGAAATGAGGTCCACAGACAATATATCAGAACAAGAAATGCGGCTCTGACCAACGAACCAAAAGGTTAAATTATGGGGATACTGATACCATATTGGTTAATAGCTGAACGAACTTTAGCTCTTTTTAATTTTTAATTTAATCTTCTTATCAATGCAGGCAGTTCTAGCTAGAATTAAAGAATAAAAAAAGAAAAAAACAGTAAAATCCTCACAAAATTGGTCTCTGTGTTTTAAATTAATTCACAAGAAAACAGTAAACATACATATATAAGCCTAATAGAGAAGAATAGCAATTACCCGAGCTGATCAATGGCAATGACTTGAAATTTACTTGCAAGGGTGTCAAAGTTCCTAAAGAAGAAACCCTGAGAGGCGCCATAGCCATGAATTAATACTATTGTAGGAGCATTTTCAGTGCTGTCAAAGGTAACAGTGTTTATATAACGTGGTTCATTGCTGGATGATCTGAACCACTTGATCTTCGACCCAGGTGGACCCGACGCAATATTGACCTGCTCGGTTGTATACTTAGTTCTGGAATTAAATAAAATATCGCACTTCAGAAACGATACATTGAAGAAGCTTCAATTTATGTCTCAATAATTCTATATAATAATACTTCCAAAGTCCAATGAAATTGCTATGCCAGAAAGAAATTTGAGCTGCATATATTGTTTTCTAAATTGGTGTATTTTGCACAAATTGTATTCACCAATGTCAACCAAGTGGAAAAACCAAACTGGTACTTGTCACAGACACTTAAGTCGTGGAAATGCTGAATTATAGCAGGAATTAATTAATTAATTAATTAGCCGATAGAAGGAAAGAAAACATGACTGACTTGAGGATGGAAAGGAGGCGCTTCTCGGAGGCGATGATGTGGTCTGTGGAGGTGGGAACCCACTGGAGACGCCGGCACGGGGGGAGCTTGGTCTCCTGGTGATCCCTCGATTGGGAGGTGAAAAGCGCGAGGGTCTGATTCTGATCGGCCATTAATTGAATTCTCTCTTGCTCTTGCTCTTCTGTAGTTCTGTACGAATGAGGAATTACGATGTCGATCGATGATCTATATGTTGCAGAATAAAATTCAAGAAAGAAAGCGGCGAGCGAGGCTGATTGAATGAGTTATGAGGGAATGAATGAATATTGAATATTGAATATTGAATTGTGTATCTATCGATGGATCGATGGATCTATTGGTCCGTCGGATTAATTTATAGTTGGTTGGTTGGATTGCTTCGCGCGTTCATTCGAAAGGGAAAGCCAGCCAGCCAGCCAGCCAGCCAGCCCGCCCCTTCACTTTTACTTTACAAAGGAAAGGCCCTTGACATCCAATCCAATTGGGGGAGACTAGAGACTAGTAGTATGTTGCCACTGACATATGGGCCCCCTTGGGCTTTATTTATTTATTATAACTCTATTAATATATCTGTGACTTTGTCAGTGACGATTGCATTTGCATATTTGCATTGGCCGGCCTTTAGACAAGTCAACGTTTTTATAGCGGGGAGGAGAGGGCTGTTAAACGCCTGCCGCTGAACCACTACAAGTCCTCATCATCATATGTTCTTGGCTATTGCCCAGTCGGATCTTCAACAATGAAAGTGTTTAATTTAAGTTACATAATTTAAGTTTAATTAGCTTCCAAACAATATTCAATTTTATTAAACATTTCAAATACAGTATTTTAGGCTGTGTTCGGTAACCTGCCTATAGGTGGGTACGGTTTTTGGGTTCGTGTCATATTTCCCTACAAACCCGTTTGGCAAACTTTTCTCTTCCCAAATGTCGTCACATCAGTGGGAACTCACTTGTTTAACCCGTACCCAGTCCCTGTGTTCACAGAATAAAATTTTAACCAAGTAGGCCCTTAATAAGTGAAGAATATATTTGTATACTTTTTTCTAATTTAAAGTTTTTTTTTTTCTAATTTATCAAAATTCTCATACATGTTGTTATGCATATCCACTTCATCTCTTTTTATTTTTTCTTTTGAAAGCATTCTTCCTCCTCACAGTTAGTTAAATAATACTAATTGATAAAAGGAGTTAAAATAAAAAAAAAAGTAGAAATAAGATATTGTAACTCTTTTGGTTAATACCTTTTAATGAAATATTTTGCACACTAAAACTAATAGAAATCCCATTTGGCCCACATACAAAAAAATGAACAAGTTGGGAGCAGTCAAGCATAAACGGAAGAAAATGATGCAGCTTAACATGTAAACGGGGAAAGGTGAAAACGTTGGTAACGTCACTGGTGACGTATGATCAAGGGCTGCTTCTTAGTTCTTGGACAACGGGCAATAGAATAAATAGAAACCCTTGTTTTTCTTTTTCGGAGAAAGGCAGCAGAAAGCAATACAAGTTTCAAAGTTGCTTCTCAGTTTTCATAGATGGTCAAGTCGTTAAGTCAGAATTAAAATGGGAAATTGGCTCCCAGTTCCGAAATGCTACAGTTTGATTCTTGGTTTCTTTTCTTGTTAATTAACAAGTTGAAGCATACACATACACATACACATACACATACACTAGGCAGGTGAGGTGAGCCGTGAGAGCAGACCGTGAGAATGAGATGCACATCTAATTTAATTTGCACATGCCTTTTGACTTGGGTGGTGAAAATTCTCTCTTCTGTTGAGTTGAAATAATATATGGGCCCAACCCAAATTTGCTCATATATTGGGTATCGGCCTCAAGAGTCAAGACCACCGTGATTTTGGAAACCCAACTTCAACTTGTATGTCTGGAGTGGAATTGGATCAAATCCGTCCGTCGGTCTTGATTCTGAAATCGATCTCAGATGTATGAGTATGATCTATGATCATGCGATGCGATGCGGCATCATATTCATAGAGAATTAGAGATAGAAGGGAATAAATGATCTATGAGACCTTTCTTTCAAATCTAGTAAAGATAGGTTGAGCTCTGACTCTGAGTAAATCTAATCTAATCTAAGGTTTGCTTCCATATATACTGGACTGGACTGGACTGGACTGGACTGGGTAAGAATATCAAATTGCAAGAGACCGAGAGAGCTAAGAGCAGCAGCAGGGGCAGGGCACCTCCGATCCTCCAAAAACGTGAAGTTATGAATGGTAATGGTATACAGACAGTATACTTTAGTAACATTGAGTGTAGCAAGGCCGGCCCATAATGTTGTGAGCCCAAAAGGGTCGGTCCATAAATATTATTAAATTGTCCCTTTCCTTTGCTTTGCTTTCCTTTCCTTTCCTTTCCTTTCCGTGTGAGAATCCAAAGCAAAGCATAGCATGGCCATCCAATCGCAATCGCAATCGCAGAGATTTCCACCGAAAGTGGAATAAGCCAGCCAGCCAGCCAATAAGCATTTCAGTTTGAAGAATTTCTATTTCTGAGAATAATGGAGGATATTCATTCATATCCTTAGAAAGCAAGTATCAGAAAAGAGCAAAGACCAGATAATTAATGACAGGGATACGAGTATGATACTTGGGAACGAATTTAATCAAATAAAACAAGAGGAAGAGGGTTACAAAAACAAAAACAAACACAAATTCCCTTCCTACATTAATTTTCCCTATATATTTATATTCTAAGTATACATACATACATACATACATACGTATATATCTATTTTGAATTCTGAATGCATGACCATAGAAATTAAAGTAGCAGCGCATTGCCACTTGATGCAAGGCAACATGACATGACAGCAGACAGCCAGCCAAAATGCCAAATTGAAGTTTCGAGCCACCACGGAATATTAGTTTTTTTTCTCTTGTTCTGGAGAAATGAGAATCCCAGTCAAAGCGTTCGCCCCATTTTGGCTTTGTACTCTGTATCTTGTTGCGTGAGGAGGGGAGGGGAGGGGATCATACTAAAGCCATTCAATATTATTCCCAATCCCAAATCTAATATTCCAAGAAATATCGGTGCAGTGTTTTACAATAGAGGAGGGATCCATTGACAATGCTTACAATGACAATTTTGACAATGGAGATTTTGAAAAATTTATAATAATTCATAAAAAATCTTAAAAATGAAAAAACTTCTATGGATGCAATCTTTAACTTATAGATTAATAGTGTTTTAAATTTTAATCAATTTGAATATCGTTTGATGGCTTATCAAAATTTTATACATTTTTTAACGGTTGAAATTTAACGAGCTTTAAAGAGCTATCAAACATCACTTAAGTTGAATATAATTCGAAACATAATCAATCTATAAGTTAAAAAATATCTCTATAAACTTTTTTCTATTTTTTAGAATTTTTAACTATTTTTACAAATTTTTCAAAATTTTCATTGTCAAGATTGTCAAGACAAGTATTGTTAATGGATCCCTCCTCTTTACAATATGGCCATTCAAATTTAACAAT
The DNA here is from genome assembly GCA_030179965.1 of Cyperus esculentus. Taxonomy (NCBI): domain Eukaryota; kingdom Viridiplantae; phylum Streptophyta; class Magnoliopsida; order Poales; family Cyperaceae; genus Cyperus; species Cyperus esculentus. The sequence goes on along the minus strand of JASGLE010000066.1, from coordinate 179,801 downwards.
ATTATTATATGATTTTGTATTGTAGTAGCACCTGCACCTGCACCTGCACCATACAGATACAGCAACTTCTTTGCCTCACCTCACTGTCTTGGTGTGTGTCATTATATTATATATATATCTTTTACAATACACTGGCTTGCTTGCTTGGCTCTTGAAGATCTATTAGTAAATAGTTCCTCCACTACTTGTACTTGACAGAAAACAAGTGTGACCAACTTCAACTTCCACTTCCACTTCAACTTGTAAGCCAGAAAACTTGCCGGCTACTCATCAACTTAATTGTTCCAAACAGAGAAAGCTTCATGAAATTGCAATAGTCAATAATTAATAAATTGACAATTCAAAGCGCTGACGGGTCAAATAACACAAGAAGCAAAATTAAAATTGGAACCAAAAAGCAGAGTTGCTGGCTGGAGTCATTTAGCCCCACAAATTATAAAAAGTACACAACATGGCAATAGGGTTTAGGGTTTAACAGAACCACTAAGAATTCAGCCCAAAGTTCTGACAAAGCATCCATACTTTTATATATTGCTCCAAAATGCAGCCTTTTATTATAGGGAAATTTGGAATTAAAATTAGGATAACTCCAGTCCAGCCTCTTAAGTTCATTCAAAAACATCCTCTGACACACACACATATATATCTTAATAAGTTAAGAAAATAAAAAACAGATTTGATGAGCAACACATACAGTCTTGACTCTTGAGCAGCAATTCATTCATTTTGAAAGCAAAACCAAAAAACAAAAGAAAACAGAGCAGTGCATTATGCATCTACATAAGTTTTTTATTAATCTCAAAAGCGGCAATTAGAAAGAGAAAAAAAAATAAATAGAGGAGAGGAGAGGAGATGTGTCCTGCGTCTTACACGTGAATACATCCCCATCCCCTCTTCAGACTTCAGTCCTCACCTACGGAATCCAAATACAAATTACATTTGAATTCAGGACCAAATAAAAAAGGATCATCAAAATCCAAACACAACAAACACCTTAATACTTATACTTAAGACAATGACACAACAAAATGCGAAGCACCCAAGGTCCCAACCAACACACGGCCATGACAAACAATAACTCAAAAGGCTCAAGGCATTGAAGAACAACACCCTTCACACACTCAGGCACCGCATCATCTCCCATTCTTCATCATCATCATCACATCCACTGCCCTCCTCTGTCACACCCGACCCATCTGAGTCGCTTACCATGCCGTCAGCTGACGTGTGGGTACCGTAGGACAGGTAGGGCATCGAATAGAAAGCTTGGGATATGGTGCACGCCATAGAGTCGCTAATCGAGTATTCTTCAATGCGGTGGTTGAGCGAGTCAAACATCAGCTCGGGCTCATGCTGCATGGCCCGAAGGACATCTGCACAAGATGAACCGGGAACAGCCCGTGTGACTGTGAAGCAGTGTGGCCCATCACTCTGCGACACACGCACAACGCTGGGCCCGCCAAACAGATTGTGCAGCCCTCCGAGCGCCTCCTGGTAAGCCCCTCCCAGAAACATCCCCAAGTAGTAACCACCTCCATCAATCTTACTCAATTCGTGGAGTGGTAGGCTTGACCTACCATCAACAAAGTGATCAACCTTCCCATCACTGTCACATGTAAGATCAAGCAGGACTCCATCGACCCCAGGGTGCTGGTCAAGGTGGTGGATTGGTAAAATTGGAAACAGCTGACCAATTGCCCAGAAGTCTGGAATTGATGTAAACAGGGACAGATTGATATGATATGCACAAACTGGTTTTGAAGCACCAAGTTCTCTGGCAACCAACTCGCATAAATCATCTACAGCAGCCAAATGTTCAAGACCAAGTACCCCATCCTTAAACTGCTCAACGCAACGCTTCTTCAACTGCTCAGCATAAACATTAGAGGTGTCATAATCACCTTGAACAGCCGATGCCATCAGGTTACGGTAATCTGCACGTGCATCATCAGTGAGCTGGTCAAGAAAGTACACAAGGTTCTGGCGAAGCTCTATGGAAGCTGGCTGAGAAGCAGAAAAGGCCTCAAATATAAGAACAGAGTGGTGAGAAACCAAGGCCCGTCCACTCTCACTGCATAAAACTGGGTGGCGAACACCCTTCTGATCGCACACAAACCTCACTGCCTTTACTACTGTTGCTGCATACTCATCCAAACCGTAACCAATTGACAGGTCAGAATCACCAGAATGGGTCCCGTCATAATCAATGCCGAGCCCGCCACCCACATCAATTACGCACATGGAAGCACCAAGACGTGTTAACTCACAGTATATCTGTGCTGCCTCGCTGACACCATCAGCTAGCAAAGCAGTGGACGGAATCTGGGATCCGATATGGAAATGTAGGAGTTGGAGGCAATCAAGCATGTTTACCTGACGCAGTTTTGTAACAACCGACAAGATTTGGGCAGTGGTAAGCCCGAACTTTCCCTTCTCACCGGAAGTGGACCCAAAATGGCCTGAATGTTTGGTACGGAGCTTGGCACGGAGCCCAATCACAGGCCTGACACCGATTCTGCGGCTGGTTTCAATGACAGTGTCAAGTTCTTCCTCTTGTTCAAGAACAATCACAGTGTTGATACCAATTGTACGGGATACCAATGCCAGAGCAACATACTGCTCATCTTTGTATCCATTGCAGATGAGAAATGCATCAGGAGAACCCTTGGTAAGACAGCTCATAGCAAGCAGCAGTTCGGGTTTGGAGCCGGCTTCAAGGCCGAAGCGGAATGGGGCCCCGAATTCAATGAGATCCTCAACAATGTACCTGTCCTGGTTGCACTTAACCGGATAGACACCCTGGTAATGGGAACCATACCCATTTGCCTGGACTGCAAACTCAAAAGCACCATTCAACGATTCCAAGCGGTCCTTGAGCACATCAGGGAAGCGGACAATGAGTGGGAGGGGAAGGCCGAGCCCCCCGGTAGATTTGGGCTCGACGGCCTTTTTGACAACCTTCATGAGATCGATCTCTTGATGGGGCATGGTGGCGGCGCCATGGGGCCGGACGGACATGTTACCAGCAGAGTTAATGTAGAAGTAAGGCGCGCCCCAGCCATCGACTCGGTAAAGAGCGGCGGAGAGTTCGGTTGACCAAGGGGAGGTAGGGTGGAGGAGGGGGTGGTGGCCGGTGGGCGGAGTGCCGCCGGAGAATGGCTCCGGCACGGGAAGAGAGCCGTCCCAGGTGGGGAAGGCGTAACCAGGAGGCGGCAGGGCAGCATCTACACACGTGAGAGCCGGCATCCTCTTCCCGCTCGCAGGGGTTAATCAAAGAATGGAAACGAAAGAATTTTTAATTGGACACGAAAAGAAAAAAAGGAGAATTAGAGTTACAGGAAGGAAGGAAGGAAGGAATTAGGATCAGATCTGGTAGAAAAGGGGGCTTTGAAAGCCGCCGAGGCCGAGGCCCCGGCTTCCCCCCCAAACGAAGCAGGCGGGAGCTGAAATTGGGGAGTGGGGAGCAAGATCACCGAGGTGCGGCTCGGATATCCCCACGCCGACCGTCAGAAGAAGTAGGGGGGGATCGGTCTCAGATCGGTGGCGGCGCGTGCAGAGGGGGGGAAGAGAAGCGAGCAAAGCAAGGGTGGTGCTCCGGCGGCGGCGGGGAGGAAACCCTAGAGCTAGGAAGGTAGGGGTGAGATGGGAAAGAGGAGAAGGTGGAAGGAACGAGAATGAACCGGGTGAGGAAGGGAAGGTAAGGTAAGGTAAGGGTAAGAGGAGCTAACGTTGGAAGCGAGGGGGCCTTTAAATAGGGAGCAGCGAGGGAAAATCGGGAAAAGCTCTGTTCTGAAGCTTTCAAAATTAATTTACTTTCTGGGGCTCAGACGAAAATAGCAAACTCCCCTCCCCTGATCCTCTCTCTCTCTCTCTCTCTTTGTGCGTGTGTTTCTGTTTCTGTTTCTGTTGTGTGTGTGGTAGAGAATCTCAGTCTCAGAGATGCAAATATGCTGCTGCCCCAACCCAATGCACAATTGAATTGAATTGTGCAATCAATTCAAATCAAATCAATTCAATTAAATTCAATTAAATTCAATTCAAATCAATTGAGAGTAGAGTAGAGGATCGCTTTCACTCAAAAAAAAAAAAAAAAAAAAAAGTAGAGGATCGCAGCGGAAAACCGCCTGCCCGCGTCGAGTTGCCGCGTGTCAGCTGGGGCCCGGCCTATTCTCCTCTCCAGTATCTTCTTTCTTTCTTTCTTTCTTTCTTTCTTTCTTTCTTTCTGCTGTTGCCTTTTTTATATTTTAGTCCTTTCCTTTGATTCATTTACCCGTCGCCATCTCCTTCCCGGAATTCCAGTGGCCGTTGCATCTTTCTCTCTCTCGCTTTGGATTGGTGACTGCATCTCCTCCAATTTCTCGCGATATGATATGAAGATATAGCAGAGGAAGGAACGTGTGTAGTTGGTTTGAGAATGGAGAGGAGAGGATGTGAAGTATGAATATACTGAATTTATGACGAGGGGTGGAGTCCGGAAATATCGAGCTGCCTGCTTCCCAGTCACCCAGTGTGACTGTGCGAATGTGAGTGAGTGTCCGGCCACCAAAATTAAGAAGCAAAAATCGAAAGAAATCACTGAACTGGACTGCCCGGATTGCAACACGTGGCCCTACTAATCGAATCGCTTTGCTTTCTCTCCAAACTTTGAACGAGAGGCGTCAGGCGTGGCAACAAAATCACGAGACGAAACTACTGAAGAAGAGAAGAGGAGAAAGACTCCTCCTCTTCTTTTTTAGGTTTTAGGAGTGCGGCGCATTGTTGGGTTGGGTGGGGTACTGGGGTGGGTGCAGCGTAGCGTAGTGACATGACAAAATCACTAATTAATTTCTCCAGTTGCTCTTAGGACCAAGAGTCACAATTCACAACATATATATTTTGGACTTCTTCTGGAATTATTTTTTACTTTGTTTTCTTCTTTTATTCGTTCTTGGTAGGCATTATTTCAAATTATTCTCACCTAATTCAGTAAAGTAAATATAAAATATTTTTACTGTATCTATCTATCTATGTGTTTTGACATATAAATGCTACTCGTTTTGATTATTTCATTAGCCACATCATATGTTACCATTTATATGTGTAGTGTCTTTTTCATGATCAGCTGTTTGCATCATTCCGTAGAGAGATGAGACTTGAGAGACATGCACATATATATATCTTCAAAGCTTACTATTCAAAATCTAACTTATTTCAAATGTTAAGAAGTTGTTTTCATAATTTCATTCATTTTTAAAAATAAAATAAAAAAAATCATGCCATGCACAAACAGTAATTACTCTGCAAAATACTGAAAATTGCAAGAGAGTTCATAAAAGTACCTAGAAGGTTTAGAAATTATTATTGAAAAAATGGTTACAATAGTTAACAATTTAGTCCATCACTTGGATAAATAAGTAAAGTAGTATTTTGTAGAGGAGAGTTGGGTCCAACAGCCAACGGGAGGCTGAGGACTGAGGAGGAAGAGACGAAAGGAAAAGGGATGTGGAAAAGTGCTTGACCGAATTACCAGAAACGGCGCTGGCTGCTGGGGAGTGGGGGAGGTGAAATGGTGAATGCTTATGCAGGGCCGGGCTGGCTGAGTGCGTACCTGAACCTGAACCTGATTGTACCTAGCCTAGGCTACCTGTCCAGAAAAAAACATTGTATTGGGATTTATTTCATCAACACACCATTCATCCAAAGGCAATCTGGACCCTCCATACCCTATCGCCTCACGCTGCTCCCACTCTGCATGGATGCTTCCACTGCCTTTTTATTTTATTTTATTTTATTTTATTTTTCACAATTCTATATTCAACCTATTTAATTTGTGGAGGTGGAATTGTCGAAAGATAAATTCAAACGCCAATTTACCCACAATATCGTTTTCTCAATTGCGACACACACACACACGCTTTGCACCTAGGAGGCTCCTTCCTCTGTTAACACCTTCTTACTCTCTTGTCTCTGTTCGTTTTGATTTTTCTTTTTCATGGTTTCATAAAAACGGGGGAAAAATAATGTGCTGTGGGTGAATATTCTCCGGACACCACCAACCCTTTTACATTTCAAATCAGAAAAATACTGCCATCAATCAATATTTTTTAGGTGAGAAGAGAAAAATCTAACTTCACCTTGTCAACCTAGCTAAGATCTACATATATTTTTCTTGCATGAAATAGTCCAATATAAACAATTTAAGTTTTATATATGAATAGGTCTATAGACCAAATTATCAATAATCACAGTAGTAAATCCGGTTTTTTTTCCATTGATGAGACCTACCAAAATATAATTTTTTTGTGTAAACAGAGAGCTACCAATATACAAGCCTTATTCAAATTATTCAATAGCCTTAATCGTAATTTATTTCTTTTCAAGTTTAATTTCTTGTGCGTGTCGAATATGTGACAATTCTCCTTATTTGCGTATAAATTAAGGAAGCATATTCTATCTAACATCATTTTTTTTTTCTGAAATATGGAAATAACTTAATGTTTTCAAGTGACTTAGTTCCATTACGTGGATACTATAACTTATAGTTATCTTATTGTTTATAAGCATGATTTTTTTTTTTTCATTTTATTTGAACGAACATAAGCCGATAACACTATTTTTGAGATAATTTAATCTTTTGTAGATGAGTTGATAAGATTTATATATTTCCTTATCGGATTTTAAAGTTTATACAAAATAGTTTATCCTCAAAACAACATCGACCATGCACAGGATAATTCATATATATAGGTCTGGTTATAGGTGATCTGTCATTCACGCATTTTTATTGAGGAAAAAAAAAAAACGGAACCCAAAAATTTTGAATGCATGGTGCCACATGATGGGTATAATAAAATGTAATGTGGTTGCTAGAGTAGAGTTAGATAGATAGGGGCGGTTTTGGTGGATGTCATGTAGCGTATTTTTGAGAGGATAAGTAACAAAGGCACGTGCAAGCTTGTGGTGAGTGAGCCACTCAAATTAAGAAGTCATGATCATGTCTTAATTAGCCTTACATTTACATTTACATTTACATTTACATTTACATGTCAAGCTCCGATTAAACGACTACTTGAAAAGAAGCAGCAGCTAGCCTAGGCATGGAACATGCAATGTTTCAAACCAGATCCAAGATTGCCAAGATTGTTGATCATCGATCGCCATGTTTACCACCCACCGGTGACCGGCCACACCAAAATCATATCAAACCTAGCTACAATTATTATTATTGCTAACATGCACTTGATTGATGGATATATATATAGAATTCACTAGTATATCCATTAATTCCAATTATTGCCTATCTTTAGTTAGTGGAATCATGTTGTGTGAAATTAAATGAAAATTTTACAAATACCCTTGTTATCTTACTAAATTAAAAAGATAATAAATTACTTGCACACTGATTATACAACAATAATATTTCTTGGGGAATGTCACTAAACTTTGCCTCAAGTTTAATGCGTCCGTATCTGCTGAGATCCAAATCAGATCTTAGGACCCTGAGATCCCGATTCGACGGTTCTCAGGGCCCGTATCTGCTGAGTCCGGATCTCGGGTTCCCTGACAACAGTCGGATCGGGATCTCAGGGTCCTGAGATCCAATTTGGATCTCAGCTGATTTCAGCGCAAGTTTAATTAGCACCAAAATATCATATTGTAGTAATCGATTAATAATAAACTTTAAAAATAAAGAAACAACTTCCCAATAAAACACGTTTTTTTTTTTAAGAAAAATAGATAATTGTCAATAAGATAAATGAGGAAGGATCCAATAATCATAGGTACCGATGTCCATAGTGACCATTTTTTTATTTATACATAAATTAAAAAATCTAAACCGTTAGATGTATTCTATATTGAGAAAATCTTCTTGTCTCCTTTATTTGTCCCCCTTAAATGTTCCCCACCAAGATTTTATTAAGATTATAGTTTAAGATTCAGATTCTCACTAATTACACATTTATTTTGACTCTAAAAGTCGGGTCCTACCACTTAGTCAAATTTGTTGTATCATAGCGTTATGATAAATAACTATCTTCGCAAATCTGATGTTCATACCTATCCGTCGGGATGTTCATACCTCCCACAATGAGGTGTTCATAGTCGACGTAATTGATATTCATACCTACGCATCGAAGATTTTGTGTGGGTCGTCCAAGATTCCATGTTATGGTGAATGATTCTGTTAGGATTGGTCCAAGATTTCACGTTCTGGTGAATGACCATCCGCCCTAACTTGAGTGTTCATACAATGTATTGTCGGGTGTTCATATCTATTACATTGGGGTGTTCATACTTTATGTATACAAGAGACTATACTGATGGGAGACATTTAAGGGGGATTTTTCTTGGGGGACAGTTAGCATACCTCTTCTATATTACCTCAATAACATGTATATAAAAAATGATAAAGTTTTAACATTGTTTTAATAGTCATCAAGAGAGGAGAAAAACTAATAAAACTTGAAACGTTGATTTTTGTTAATACTTGATGTACACATAAATAAAATCGAAATGATATATTTTTTTAATACATAAAATATGATATATACAACAAATTCTATCAATTAGTTTTGTTATTTAAGAATTTAAAATATAATTATTTTAAAATTTAATTTCATGATTACCGATCGGTCACAAAAAATATGGTTATTTGATCTCTCCTCAAGATAAATTAGCTTAATAAATTTGCAAACAAAATACACAACAAGATGCCTTGAGCAGTGGGGCAACAATAATTTTCTCCCAATGAATACAAAGTGCAAAGTTCATGAAACCATGGAAATTTTTCTGAGAAATATCAAATATGGTGTATGGATGGGAAATTAGTGGAGTGTTTGGACAAATATCCAAGAGGAGGGATCAAATGACCACAACTTAACATAACTAAATGACAAGAAATATATATAAAAAAAATATAACAACCTCAGAGAAAATATATCTTTTCGACAATTTTTGACATAGATTTACCATACGATTGATCACTGGATAATGATTTCTTAATTTCTTAACATTCTGAACAACAAAATTTCAATATCATTAAGTACTTTTTTCTTTTTCACAGTAGTATCATTACCCTTTTGTTTTCACAAAATCTCAACTTGATGAAAAAAGAAGAAAAGAACAACTAATAATAATAATAATAACAATCGATTAGTAATGATTGTACTATATGAAAAGGACGAATCCTAAATTAATATTTCTAAATATTGGACGGTGGATTAGATTAGATACGATACGAAGGTTGTGGGCCCACCGGTCCAGTCTTTAGTCTTTACCTTTCCTTTCCTTTCCTTTCCTTTCCTTTCCTTTCCTTTCCTTTCCTTTCCTTTCCTTTCCTTTCCTTTCCCTTCCCTTCCAAGTTCCAACGGCTACTTACATGCAATGCTGACGACTGACGATCGTAAGAGCATCCCAGGCGGCCTAGCTATTATATAATTTATTAACACTGACCTTCTTCTAATTTATCATACAAATATTAATTAAGTATATTCACTTATCAATAATACTGGACATGTGTTCCTTAAAAGACACGTACGTACAGATGTTGAAAAGAAATATTTAGACATGATTGGATTCATAATTGGACTATATTTTGAATTTAGGTAATTAATTGAGTGTGTTAGTTTAATTTATCACTATTTCACATTGAAAACCTCTTTTGTTTTGTTTACATAAAAAATATATATAATTGTTTTTCGTACGTAATAACAGTTATTTGGAGCATAACGCTCTTCGATCGTATTAATTAATTTAATAAAATAAATGCATGAGAATGATCTATGGGTCCCATGCCTTGATGAGTGGCTTAATTAATTTGTTGTGAAATGGAATTAGATCGATCTGTTTGTGCGCGTATTTGCACAGAATCAATTTGACACGACTGCCGGATCATGACTCGAGTCTATATAAAGTATTAATACACCATTAATAGACAGACTATAGACTATAGATCGAAGTATAGAGAGTCTGAGTCAAAGGGATGATGATATGATATCTGATGATCTGATTGGATTGGATTGGATCCTCTGCCCATATTCCAGTTGGCAATTAATTAAATTATGAAAAGGAAGTACGTGTAGGTTAAATGATCAAACAAGTCCAATTGGCAATTGCTTTGCTAGCCTACAACTACAAATACAATTGAACCATTCAACTGCAAGTGCAAGTGCAACGGCAAATTAAAGGAACACATGCCAACATGGGGTGCTGGGAATTAACATATATATATATATATATATATATATATATATATATATATATATATATATATGGAACGTACACTAGATCCATCCCGATAACAAGCTAATTAATTAATTCATTCATAGTTCCACTTCTTTAACAAATTATTCAATGTAATTGATCACTCTTATTATATATATATAATGTTGATCGCATATATATGCAAATGTTTCTCTAGTGCACGTTCTTCTGCTTGACTGCTTGGCTGTGGTTCCTACTTCCTACTTAATTCCTACTGTTGTCGTGTGTGCTCTTTTCTATAGAAATTTAGCTTTCTCAGACGCACCACGTTGATCAATGATCATCGTTTGTTTGCGCATGCTCAGCTCGACACGTGTGCGCCATGCATCACAGATGCATGAGATGACCACGTAATATAATAATAATAAGATGGCTGCTCCATCTGGCACATATCAATTTCCTCAATTTAAAATCCATTACATATTATTTTAATAATTTATTATAAGAAACAAAAATTTCAAAATAAAAATGTTTTTATTATTTTAACCCCAAAACAATTTTATAATTACTTTTTGTCAAAAGATGCACTCCTTGGAAATGCATAATTCCGAGACATAATATTTACGAGGAAAAACATTTCCTATCTTCTGCAAAAGTACTGACAGCAAGTTTGGCATTTGCGTGGCATATGATTGAGAATGAGAAATACATACACATGGGCCATGGCTGTCTACTTGCCCAAACACATGGAATGGAATCAATTATCAATCAAGCATGCTGCATGCTTCTTCTTCTTCTTGTTTTTTTTGTTCGATGTTGGAATCTATAGATTGAATTTTATTTTCTTAGAAGATTAATTCCTGTGGTAATGTCCCTTGGACCGAACATGCCTTTCTGACATAATTAATGTTGAGCACCTCCACTCAAAATCACCTGACTTTTAAATTTTAATTAATATTAAATGCTCGTTTAAAGGACTTTCACATGCATCTGCTATTAATTATTCTATTTGGATCGTTGGATCAAAATTAACGGATTACATTAATTTCGAAATTAATTAAGGGCCCCCCTATATATAATCTACATTAAAACGATATGGTGATCTAATGCTCCAAATGGAATAACACGATTCTATTAAACAGCATATATATTATGTATACGGACTCCAAGTCCAAGGAATGAATCCAGAAACACTACGTGTTCACCTGACTTTCTGAGAAAGAAAATTCACTAAACTAAACGCAATATGCCTTCAAAATTACAAGTGTCCATCGATGTAAGCTGTAACTAACAAATTACATTATACATTATTATTATGTTATATATAAAAGGTCGAGGGCGCCCACCCGACTTAATTTCTGAGTTTATATTGATTTAGCATAAACGTGGTGCTTTTTGATGAAGTAATTTCTTTTTATGAAGATAAACATGGTATTTTACTATATATTTTTTTTAAACAATATTTAGAACTAGAAAAAAAAAAACTAAATAATACAGCACAAAATAAATTAAATAACAAAATATTACTATGAAGCAAAATTTAGTTTATAATATCATAGCATTTAATTAATATCGATAATAGCAACACTATAACATTTTCGTATTTAATTCTAGAATTTCTAGTATTCTAGGAAGAAAATAGTTTAATGGTTCACTAAACTTGTTTGCCCCTTAAGCGACATAACCTAACAAAACACCTTTTTCTCTTTTTCCTTATTCTTTCTTTGCTTTGCTTTTCTTTTTCTTTTTCTTTTTTTTTTTAAAAAAAGTAGAAATAACCTAACGTCCTAACCTGATCTAGAACTACGGATAGCCGGAACATTGAGAAGAATTAAAATGGAAGGGAATGAACTTACAACCTTTCTTTTAATCCAGGATAAAATCAGGTATTTTTAGGCCGCTACACCAAAAATTGGAACCATATATAGATAGCTAACATATGTGGAGAAGTGGGGACACGAGTCTTTAACCACATATATAATCCTTATATATATTGTAGTCCATAAAATATATATACCCACATTGTTGAGGGTTAACGGCCAATTCAACTTTCACAATTACTATTGTTTTCAGAAAATGCCTCATATCCATTTATATATATATATATTTTTTCTGTAAAGGATTCGTGCCTTTATCTTGTAAAATTATCAATGCGTAAATATGTGATTTATTTTTCACAGATTTAATTTAAACCAACAATTCATTTTTATCATTGATTTTTTTTTTTTATCGTCGAATCAACATTTAATTGATGGATGTAATTGTTTGAAGGTTTAGAACGTTACTACACTTTTTTTTTTTTTAAATGTTTTCTCCAAGCTGTAGAGATTGGTGTCATTAAACAAAAATTAAGAAGAATAATCGGATTGGTAAAAAAAAAAAAACAGTATTAATTATCTTACAAATAAAGACATCTACCAAACAAAAAAAAGAAAAAAGAAAAAAGAAAAAGAACCATGTGCATTTCTAATGGCTTAGTATTTGACCCCGCTAAAAAAAAAAAATCGGCTTTGACAAGAGGGCGGGACCAGATATGGCTGGCTGAGTAAGGTTTCTTCTCTCCTGGCATAGAATTGCACACCTGGTCACTATGGTGTTCTGGTCCATATATTCATATATAGACATGCATGCACATGATATATTCATATAAGTACTGCACTTTATTATTCATTCAAAAATAAACTTTCTTGGCAAATAAACTAACCATCTGGCATGCTATTGCTATATATATATATATGTATATATGGAGATGACGATGCATAGGTATAGCTAGGTCGATGGCGAATTATAACTATAAGAAGTTAAGAAGTAAGAACCACTATTTCCAGTTAGTGGCTCTTGCTCATAGATCAATTTACCTAAAAGGAGATTACAACCCTTCCCTTTTTTAATTCATTTCGGCAACTCATGTTTTCACACCCAACAAGATTTAGCTAGCTGACATCATGAGGAGATATATGGCTACCAAATTGATCGGTAAGTCGACCTAATTTAGTCAAATTATTTTATTTGAAAGTTGAAACTGCTCATCGATCTCATTAATATTGACTAGACTCACTCTCGCCTTAATCAACTTAATTATTTACAAATTACAAATATTTAAAACGATACATATGACAATTTAATACCTACATACATACATACATACACATATATAGAGTAAAACTATCGTGCTCTTAAGCTCACGGGGGCCTCCCGTGAGTTTGACACCAAAAATGTATGAAACCATATCCAAATTTTGATTTATATGGCTCAATAAATTCTTTATATCAAAATCACGTGGCATGCAAAAATTTTCTATTTTTAGAGATTTTTAAGCATTTATTTCGGATTTTTTTAAAGTTACATATGAAACATTGATTATTTTATTAATATTGTATAGTTGCTCTTAAAAAATCCGAAATAAATACTTAAAAATCTCCAAAAATGAAAATTTTTTGCATGCTATAAGATTTTGATATAAAGAATTTATTGAGCCATATAAATCAACATTTGGATATGGTTTGATACGTTTTTGGAGTTAAGCTCACGGGAGGCCCCCGTGAGCTTAAGAGCACGGTAGTTTTACTCCATATATATATATATATATACACATATAGAATGTTGCTACAGTGAGTTGCAACTCACGGGCTGCTCCATGAGTCGGGATCCAAAAACATATCAAATCACCTCCAAATTTTGATTTATATTGCTCAATAAATTCTTCATATCAAAATCTTATAGCACGCAAAAATTTTTCATTTTTGGAGTTTTTTAAGTATTTGTTTGAGATTTTTAAAATGACTATACAACATTAATAAAATATATATATATATATATAGAGAGAGAGAGAGAGAGAGAGAGTAAAACTATGGTGCTCCTAGGAGCACGGAGCCCACCGTGCTCCTAACTCAAAAATCATACTAAACTATCTCAAAATTTTGATTTATGGGTCTCATTAAATTCTTTATATCAAAATATCATAAGATATAAAATTTTTTCATTTTTTGAGATTTTTAAGTATTTGTTTTGTATTTTTTTTAAGGATAACATAGTTTTATATATTATTTTGATGTCATTCTAAAAAATTCAAAAACATATACTTAGGAAACTCAAAAATGAAAAATTTTTGTACCATAAGAGATTTTTATATAAAGAATTTAATGAGAATGATAAATCAAAATTTCATGATGGTTTAGTATGATTTTTGAGTTAGGAGCATGGGAGGCCTCCGTGCTCCTAGGAGCATGAGCTAGAGAGTAAATCTAGCGTGCTCCTAAGCTCACGGGGGCCTCCCGTGAGCTTAACACCAAAAATATATCAAATCGTATCCAATTTTTAAGTTATATGGCTCAATAAATTCTTTATATCAAAATCTTATAGCATGCAAAAAATTTTCATTTTTGGAGATTTTTAATTATTTATTTCGGATTTTTTAAGATCAGCTATACAATATTAATAAAATAGTCAATGTTTCATATGTAACTTTTAAAACATCCGAAATAAAAACTTAAAAATCTCTAAAAATGAAAATTTTTTGCATGCCACATGGTTTTGATATAAAGAATTTATTGAGCCATATAAATCAAAATTTGGATATGGTTTGATATGTTTTTGGTGTTAAGCTCACGGGAGGCCCTCGTGAGGTTAAGAGCACGGTAGTTTTACTATATATATATATAGAGAGTCCGGCTACAATAATATGCTATGCGGTTCATATCTCAGTTTTCGGTGTCCAAATTGTCGATCCGAACCGTTAAACTTCATCTTTATATCAAAATGTACTAGCAAACCAAATTTTATAATTTTTTGAATTTTTTTGCTATCTTTAATGATGGTGAGAAAATGACTATATCTAAGGGATCTAGTTTATACAAAAATAGTGATTTTCTCCCCATCATTAAAAATAGCAAAAAAATTCTAAAAATTCTAAAATTTGGTTTGTTAGTATATTTTGATATAGAGATCACATTGAGAGGTTCGGATCGACTATTTGGACACCGGAAATGGTGATATGGACCGCATAGCACGGTAAAACCGTGATATGCATATTACCATAGCCTAATTCTATATATATATATATATAAAACCGATGATTAATCTAAATTCAATAATTAATACAAAATAGTTTTGTTTGGAACCAGGAGCAGAGTCAGACTTTTTGGTGGGGGTCCAGTTTTTTCAGTGAAACATAAATTATTAAATTTGTAATTACTCTAAAAGTTAAATATATTTTTACAAATATTAGAGCCATATTTTTGCTGAAAAAACTTTTCAGGGTATGACCAATTTTGATAAGCTCATTAAAATGAACCATATTTCTATAATTTTCTTTTCGAAATAACATATTTCCAAGGGTATATTTTTGTAAAAAATTTCCTTGGGGCACATATACATCCTGTCAAGTGCTAGCTCCGCCCTTGTTCGGACCAAGTTGAGTACCTACATGAAAAGTAAAATTTGCCGCATTATGCGCGAATCATGTTGACAAGTTTAATTATTTCGTCACTACTTCATTTTCTTAGAAAAAAAATACTATATATAAATCTATATATGGATAAATTTTAGTTTGTAATATTCACTAGTTTCTTTGTTTTGTTGCAAGTAATCTTATATATATATAATGGTTTTTAGCACTTAGGCATTTATAGTTAGCATTTCTAAATTTTAATAAAGGGAAATGGCACATTTGTGCAATTTTTCTAAATTAAAAATCGGTGCACGTACGTCAGTACAATGCACAGAAATTATTTTGTAGGTGTACTATCATGCATAATTTTTGTTGGAAATGTTTGATAGCAGATAAACAATTATATAAATTAAATTTTATATAAAACAATGTAGCCCACATATATATCGGATATTTGGGTTCCAAAAATGTTGTATGACAACTGTTGTTCGGTAAAAGAAAGGAAAACAACATTTAATTTGATGCAGAGTGGATAATAACGAGCGACTAGTACTCTTTATATATGTTCGGACTTACATCAGAACCGTAAAATTAATATTCATCAAACCAGCTAGTGACGTACTTGGAAGGCATTAATTTTAAGCAATGAGGGGGCCAGTTAATAATTAATTTATATATTGAGGGTTTAATTAAAGAGGAGGGATCTATTGACAATACTTATCTTGACAATCTTGACAATAAGGATTTTGAAAAATTTATAAAAATAGTTAAAAATTCTAAAAAATAGAAAAACGTTTATAGAATGTTGTCTAACTTATAGATTGATTATGTTTCAAATTATATTCAATTTAAGTGACATTTGATAGCTCTTTAAAGCTCATTAAATTTCAACCGTTAAAGAATGTATAAAATTTTGATAAATCATCAAACGATGTTCAAATTGATTGAAATCTGAAACACTATTAATCTATAAGTTAAATAATGCATCCATAAAATTTTTTCATTTTTAAGATTTTTTATGAATTATTATAATTTTTTTTAAATCTCTATTGTCAAAATTGTCATTATAACCATTGTCAATGGATCCCTCCTCTTAATTAAAGGGGGGCTATATTGAGGGATCCATTGACAATGCTTACAATGACAATTTTAACAATGGGGATTTTGAAAAACTTATTATAATTCATAAAAAATCTTAAAAATGAAAAAACTTTTATGGATGCATTCTTTAACTTATAGATTAATAGTGTTTCAAATTTCAATCAATTTGAACATCGTTTGATGGTTTATCAAAATTTTATACATTTTTTAACGGTTGAAATTTAACGAGCTTTAAAGAGCTATCAAACATTACTTAAATTGAACATAATTTGAAACATAATCAATTTATAAGTTAAACAATATCTCTATAAATTTTTTTCTATTTTTTAGAATTTTTAACTATTTTTTTCATATTTTTCAAAATCCCCATTGTCAAGATTGTCAAGATAAGCATTGTCAATGGATCCCTCCTCATACATATAATCCTTAATCAATATGTACCATGTACCTCCTTTTTAATTGATAGGTATGTATGTATGTATATATGTATGTATGTATGCATGCATGCATGCATGCATGTATGTAAATCTTTAATATTTCCATATATATTTTCGTTTACATATATAATTGTTATTGATGCTTGGTATATTAATTATTAGTTTTTTCAGAAATTATGTACGAATGAGCATATTATTTTATTATATTATACCAATTAAGTTTCTATATATGACTATGATAAACCTTCATATAATTTATGTTTTTCTTCTAGTGGGATGATGCCATGCACATCGAAGATTACGTACGTACAGATTATGACGTTGTGAATGTGAAGGTATGGATAAATCAAATTGAGGTTTCTTTCGTTGTGCTATAGCTAGAAATAACTAGTTCAAACACACGGTTGATAAGTTTGTTATGAACGTTTATAATATTAAAATGCTTGACCATGCATATCCTTTGTATAATAAAAAGGAAAATAACGTCATTGCTCTTAGCAGTATGGCATTATATATATAATATTGTGTCAAAAAAGAACCGATCATCGACTTGAAGATAGTGCGAATCCCAGGCCATGGCGAAATTTTATTATCAAGGGCATGCAGATATATAATTTATGCAAGTGGCGATCGAGACTAATTCCGCAATTTGATAGGAGCTTTCTAGTGTTAGCTAATGTGAGCCAGAAACCATACGTCTCGGTCTCACCGTATGTTAATTAATTTGTTTTCAATTATATTATATAATTAATTAAGTTAATAACGGACCACTGTCAACTGTTTTCAATTTTCAATTGCCTTTGGATTGATTCCATCTCACCTACTCTGCATGAATATATATATATATATATATTTATTATTTTAATTTGTAATTAGGACAATGTAGATTTGGATTGAATTAGCATATATATATGGGTTACCATGTTATACATAACAAACTGACATTCGTGTTATCCGCTTATATCTCAGTAACCGTAACTCCGATGGCCGATCCGATTCGACCAGTACATTCTACATATCGAAAACTCATAGGAAAACAATTTTTTCTACTTTTGGAGATTACTAACTATTTTACTAACTATTTTCAAAGATATTTGAAAGAACAACCCTAAATATGAGTTCCAAATAGATTATTTTATTATTATTTTTCAGTCTATCTTTCAAGTAAATAAATAATTAACAAGTAAAGAAATAAAGACGTGTTTTGTTATGCATGGAGAGGAGAGGAGAGGAGAGGAGGGTTGGAAGTTGAATCGAGTGAAAATGAAACAGATGCATGGTTGATGGTGAGCAGGCCAGGCCAGGCCCAGCTAGCTGGAAGTGGGAGACAGTGGGATGGCTGATTTGGGATGAGGCCCAGTCCAATGAGATGAGGCCGCCGCCCTTAAAAGTTACAAGGCAGACTCCGTCACTCAACAGATCAGATCAGATCCATCCATCGGAGGTCAAAGGCCCAAAATTAATCATCATGCTTCTCGCTTCTCGCACACACCATCACACCACACTACTCACTCACTCCTCTCTAGTCACTAGTCAGTCACTACTGCCTGCGCTGCGAGTGCGCGGGAAGGGATATCCGGAAGATGAGCACCTCCACGGCAGGCGCAGGCGCAGACGACGACGACGACGACTCCCCCGACTTGCTCTGCCAGCTCGACTGCGTCCAGGGCATGGTCGACGCCCTCTCCTCCCTCCGATGGAAGCGCCACCAGGTCTCCTCTTCTATTGCTCTCCACTCTACAGTCTACTCCCTCCCCTCCCCTTCCTCCTTCATTCATATATACCACCTTTCTTCATCTCTATTCATACGCTATCAGGATGCCCTCCTCGAGCTTTCCCCCCACGGTATTGTCATCATTGTCGAGGAATCCGGCTGTCTCCAAGCCAAGGTCTACCTCAAGCGCGAGGTATATACATCTATCTATAATTCTATCTACCTCAGCCTCAGGGTTTCCTAGTCAGCATCCTCACTCTATCTATACTTGTTCCATTCCAATTCTTCTTTCAGCTCTTCCTTTCCTATGATTACGCTGCCCAAGGGAGGCCCAGGTTTGGTCTCAGTTTAGGGTTGCTTGTCGATTGCCTCAACATCTTCTCAGCCCCTGCAAATGCATCTGTCATTGAGATCCAGTATCCCGGCCCTGACATGCAGCTTCTTTTCAAGTCCGTTCCTTCTCTTTACTCCCACACTATATCATACATGTCTCTTTCCTTATTCTCATCTTAGCCATCATTCTCATATATTTTTATAGTTCACAACAGATTTAATTTGGTCTAAGTGGTCGAGTTGAAGAGTTAATTAGGCATGGTTTTAGCCTAGGATTAATGATTGACCAAATAGTGAGTATATTTACACTTACTTTGGTTGCAAGTTTGGTTTGCTATTACACGAGGTCAGCATAAGCATACCCATTCTGAAACTAGTTCTTGGAATATTCTTGTGCTGCGGCTTCTCAAAATGATACACATGTGTTTGGTGTGGCTAATATGAACTATTGTCAACTGATATTGTAAAATTGACAATTTTCTCAGGCATCTGTTTACATTTTCTTAGTTAGTTTGATCAATTTATTGTCAGGTCTGTGGGATCGCCTGATTCTTGCTTATATGCTGAGATAAGAACAAGGATTCCTGATACAATATCTTGGGATTACCATTTTGAACATTCTGGGACTACCCCTCTTACATTCACCGTCAAGGTTTTCCTCTTTATCATAATTATCTGGCATCTGATCACCGCTACTGAAGAGATTATATACCTTTATTTTTTCAAAAAGGGCAAAAATTTGCCTGCTTCATTGAAGATGAAACAACTGCATATGCTACCTTGACAAAATATCAGCCCCGGTAGAAATCTAGGGAAAATTTCTGTCTCAGCACACACACACCCCCCCACTTCATCAGCAGAATTTCAAGTATATATCTGCTACCACACAAAAATAGGCTGGTACATGGAACCAGGTGCTATATGTAGCAATCTCAGTATTTCAATTTTGCACCCTCAACCATTTTCTTTTAAACACAAGCCCTATTTTTGCTGTGTTACCAATAGAATACAATCTCAATTGTGCTATCAACATACTGAACAAATAATTTTCTCTCTTTTATTCCCTCTCTCAGTTCTTTGTTTTAATGATTTAAAGTCAGCTATTCTGAAGGAAGCAATTGATGATCTAGACTGGCCAGGTTCAGCCATACAAGTTACAATGCAGCCTGACCCACCTATGGTAATATTTAGAGGGGAAGGTCATGGCGATTTACAGGTTTGTAATGTATATGTATTTCAAAAATTTTGCATAATTTATCTTTTTCTAAGTGCTAAGATTTATGTTTTATATTTGCAGATTGAGTTCCCTTATTATGCAAATACTGACCTTCTGATCGCATTTCAATGTGAACGTCATATTTCTTGCAGGTGAGTAATCTTATACTTTTGTAAGTGTTGTTGTTAAGATGCATATTTATTTGAGGTTAAATGTGCAGGTACAAATATAAGTTTCTTCGAGCAACTACAGCTAACTTCCCCAATAGTGTATTGAAAGAGAATAGAGGCAGCAAAGTGACAATAGGTAGAGGTGGCATGCTCAAAATTCAGCATCTTGTTTCAGTCGCAAAACCAGTTGCATTGAATCTATATACTGACGCACAACCTAGCCGCATTGCTTATATTGAGTTTTTTGTTAAACCTGAAGAGGAAGAGGTTCACTCTTAAAATTAGGATAATATACACTAGGAATGAATGTTTTTAGAAATGCATTTTTCTATTATAATTGGGGTGTTAGTTTGGTCCAGTATGCTATCAGTGTTTACTGTTATTATTGAAGACAGTGCATATATAACCCTGTTTGGTACAGCATCTGAGAACATTTATTCAAAAAAAGGAAAAGGTGGAAAACAAATAAATAAGAAATTAGCCTTGAAAGTTGGAAAATGTTAGAAAATAGATAGATAACACTGCTCCTCCTTTTTCTGAGTAGTACAGGTTTATTCAATTATTGCTATTGGTTCAACTGGGAAGAACCATAGGCTTTTCTCACAGTTGTATGGTGTCAACTGCGAAGAATCATATAGGGCCTTTGCTAATAATACGGATATTAAGAATTAGAGAAAACAAAGACAACAAATCAAGAACATTTGGCCTACTAAATTCCAGTTGGGCCTTTATTGCTTTAACCTACAACATAAATCTTGTGTTCTCTTGCGCGCACATTTTTTTAATTATTTTCCTAACTCTTTTTATAATTTTTCCTTAATTTTTGTCTTTTCTTTTCTTTATGTAAAGTGGCTCCATTGTTTTGCAATAATTGGGCAATTACTTTCCTTCATACATGCGAAGATTTCAAGGTAATATGGATAAGAATATTGTTATTTATTCTAATTTTCCTTAAAAGTGTTAAGAGTATTGTCTAATTAGTCGATGACACTTCTTAATTTAGGAAAAAGGTTCGTGGCGATAGGTAAGTTAAAAATGTAGATTTATTCGTAGAGATTTTTGATGAGCCGAAATGACAGAAACCAGCTAATAGCTTGTTAGGTAAGACCAGAGAGAAATTTGTACTCTATGCCTATGTTTAACCATTTTGGTGATTATCGCAACTAATCTACATTTTAAACCGGTACACCTATTGCTTCTTGTTAGATGTAAATGTTTGTAAGAAAACCTTTTGCTATGTGAATTGTGTGCTTTAGCTTCATCCGATGTGTTACTTGTCAAGGCAAAGCACATGGCTTGACTCAATAGATATGTTCATTTACTCTCAGTTAGCTAACATATCTCCATTTAAAATTGGGACAAGTTATGAGGCAGTCTATTTTAGATAAAGGAAAAGCTAAAAGAAGATATCTTGTGGTCGGATCATTAGCAAAATACTAAAATTTATGGCGTGCATTAATTTTCTGAGATAGAGGTACACTAACACCTATTGTCTATGCAACAACTGGTTACTGGTATGTCCTTTCAACCGCAAAAGAAATACTTCAAAACAAAAGATAACGTACAATACAATACAATACAAGTGGTTCACAAAAAGAAAAAGACAAACAATCTTACATTTACTCCATTTATTGAATTGAATTGAATAATTGAAATTTAAATTGTATAACTATTTTCAGCAACTCTTTCCTATTTATGCTTCTGCTTCAAGAGGAGTCTCTATCATGGATATTTAATGAGGCAACAGCACTGCTTCTTGTCAACAACTTAGCAGCCTCATATTATCTTTGTGTGACTCGATGACTCTTTAAAAGTCTTCTACAATTTTTAATGAAGTGAATGAACATCACTCACTTCCTCAAAGAAAAATGAAAAACTGTTTCCTTCATAACGGGAGTCACAGAGTTACAGAAAAAAATACAAAAAAATTCCTCCTTCATAATTGAAGCTGCATAATTATTGGTACTTGATAATTGACGACACACAGCATACACCGCATTAATACGTACATATATTTTAAATTTAGTATCTATACTCCTTGAACAAGAATGTAAGAATTGGACTCTCCATTAACGGTCATAGTCTAACTTCAATCTTAATCTTCATCCATAAAATAATCAAATGCTCACATTGCATCAATTTCCTATTATACTCCTATCCATTCCTGCCTCAGCACAAAACCGAAGTGACGAAGTATGTGACTGACCTTTTCACTCTGCTAAAGTCACAAAATCATTTCTTCTCTTTAATTCTTTCACCCTATTTAGCTTAAATGAAAATTAAAGTTGGCCGCAGCAACGTGCGGATACGCTTCTTGTTATTTTAAATGACGTTAGGTGACCAAATAAAAAAAAAGAACATAATGAAAATACAAGGGAGTTAACAATTCAGTCCCACAGTCAATTCTTTTTTTTTTTTTTTTTTTTGAGATGACCCACAGTCAATTTTTGGTTGAGTATACCTCTTCATCAAATTATATCCTATTCTTTTTATGTAACACACTCATACAGAATGTATATATTTTTGCATAATTTTAAGAAAAGTATTTTTGAAATTTGACCGTGCACTATAATAAATTTTTGTTATACGAATACGATTAATAGTACTAGTACCAAGCTTAGAGATCAATAAATGTCGGGGTTTGCCGTTTGCAACACACTTTTGGAATAGATTTAATCATGGGCCGGCTATGGCTATGGCTATGAGGTGAAATCAGATCAGATCACTAAACTAAATTGCCTCACAAAGGCACACAGTGATTTGACTAGATTAGATTATATAAAGATGACATCAAATTAATTAATAGATTCATTTTAGTATTATTTTGCAGGATATTGGCAAGCTCAACCTATTCGGTTGCTATCAAGCATCATCAATAAATGAGCTCAAATTAAGTGCGCCTATATACACCGACATGAGATGAGATGAGATGAGATGAGATAGCAATAGCATTCCCAATTCCCAAATGAGTATCAAACAAATCACCCCACATCCACATGACACAACATGAACAAGGTTTTGCGCTCTTCGATCCTGTATTCCTGTATTCCTGTTTCCAGTCAATTTGTTCAGGACCGTCAATGGATGAATCGCAGCCGTCCATCTGCATTGAAGTAAACGGTACTGCACGGCTCACAACGTAAATCAGCGGCTAAGGTTCATGGTCATTAATGCTGCTGAATGTCGACTATGTCTCCTAATATTTTATTTATTTTAGACTTTTTAGACTTTAGTGCATGTAGACTTGAGTAAGAAACGATCCATAGTAGGGGTGGCAACGGAACCGGAATTTTCGTTATTCCGTTTCGGTTCGTGTGCACAAAATGGATAACGCAACAATTATTAGTTGCGTTGGCGAAACGGGACGGTGGGACGAAACGCTTTCCAGTTTCGTTATGTAAACGGAATGATTAACGGTACTGGGGTTTTTCGTTTCGTTTAGTAACGTTATTTCGTGCCACCCGTTGGATCTTCCGGAGTGATTTTGAGATTTGTGTGCACAAATCTCCAAGCAAATCTAATGGCTTATAATCAGCCCCCTTTTTGGTTAAAACCAACCCCTTTAGGGTTTCTGCCGCTTATCCCCTCCCCTCCTCTTTCTTGTTCATTCCGCATGCGCCGCGATGCGGCTGCCTGTCCCCCTCTTCTTCTCTTTGAGACTCTGACTCTTTGTCTCTTCCACCTCAATCTCTTTGTCACTCTTTCCCCTCTCCTTCCTCTCTTGGTTCGCAGTCTGCATGCGGCACGCCTATCCTGTCTCCTATCTGTAATCTGTCTGTCTCTCTCGCCCTACTTCAAACCTAAACCACCTAAAACCAAAACTAACTGTCTGTACTCGAGTGATTGTGCTTGTGCGTGTGCTAACTGCTAAGTGCTAGCGACGGCCTGGCAAACTGATTGCCGATCCGTATTGACAAGTTTCCAAGGGTCTTAGGGTATTTGAGTGGTTGAAAACTAGATCTATGCCTCTGTGGGCTATTGATGTGCTTATACAGAATGATGACAAAGATCCTGAGGAAATTTTTGAGAGCTCTGACTCTGAGACCATTGAGAAGCTGTTGATGGGATCGGTCATCAGTCCCTCTTCTCCATCGCGTGTGCACACCCAGGCCCAGCTTCTAATCATGCTCCCTTTTGGTTTGTTGCCTATATATAATACCGTGGTAGATCAGTTAGTATTGGTGTTGAAATTTGAAGGGAAAAAAGAGAGACAGACGGTGCAAAAAAGAAGGTTAGAGAGGGAAAAAAAAACAGAGAAGTGGGGCAGTCTAAGACCTCAAATATTTTAAGGTAATTTTTGCTTTCATTTTTTAGTTTCTTTAGTTGTAATTTTCACTGTTAAACTTCTGTTGATTTTGTTTTTGTTATTAACTCATTTTATTTTTGTTGCATTGAAGGTAGATTTCCTTTGTTTCTTGTTGGCCTTGTAAGTTGTCATGGGTGATCCTCTTCCAGATATACCAGAGGGATATCCCGATGATGAGGCTGAGGATCTTTCATCTGATGAGTATGTATCTTTTCATTTCTCTGGTGCTTGTTGCTGAAACTGATACTGGTACTATTGTATTGGTGGTACTGTTGTTGTGCTTGAACTGTTTCATTTGTTGCTGTTGTTGTTGGTACTGGTTAAGGTTCAGGCCCTTGTTGTTGTTGCTGGTACTAGTACTGGTATTTTTGTTGACTTGAACTGTTAAATTTGCTGGTACTGGTACTGGTATTGTTGTTGACTTGAACTGTTAAATTTGCTTGAACTGTTAAATTTGTTGGTACTGGTACCGGTATTGTTGTTGACTTGAACTGTTAAATTTGCTGGTACTGGTACTGGTATTGTTGTTGACTTGAACTGTTATTTGCTAGTGCTGGTTCAGTCCCTCTTCTTGTGCTTATGCTTGAACTGAAATGTAGAGTTGCCCTTGTGCTTGAACTGTTGAATAACTGTACTGTTGTTACTGCTTGAATTGTTAAAATAGCTGGTTCTGCTATTACTGTTGTTGGTTTGGTACTGGTACTGTCACTGTTGTTGCTTGTTGCTGGTTTTACTGTCTCATGAGCATCTTCTCATCTTGTAACAAACACAGGGCATCTTCAATGATGAAAAAAAATAAATAATAAATGTGTCTGAGAGGAAAGCTTGTGTTTGGTGCTATTCTAGTACTGTTGTTGTTTTTGTTGCTGTTGTTGCTGGTACTGTTGCTGATGCTGGTACTGGTAGTGTTAAATATGTTGCTGCTTGAACTGTTGTTGTTGCTTGTTGCTGGTACTGTTGTTGCTGTCTCATGGTCATATTCTCATATTGTAACAAACACAAGGCATCTTCAATGATGAAAAAATTACATATAATTTGGATCTGAGAGGAAAGCTTGTGTTTGGTGCTATTATGAGAAGAAACCATGGGGGCAGAGCTACTCTTGTGCTTGTGCTTATATTTACTTGATATGTTACAGTATGGGGGTGGATCCTTTATACACACCAGAAGAAATTGAGAGGGTTCAAGTAGAAGCTGAGGCTCGAGATGCTGGTGCAAATGCAACTGCACCAGCTGAAGGTGAGATCCCACCCTCTCAACCTACAAAGGAGAGAAAATGGACCTCAAAAGTGTGGGACCATTTCACTAAAGGCCCAAGACAAGAGAATGGATCATATGAAGCTATGTGCAAGTATTGCAAGGATGATGAGAAATTCCATATGGGAAATCAAAGGAGCACTAGCTCCTTGAAGCACCATATTACGAGGGCATGCAAGAAAATTCCTTCCAATAAGAGGCACAAACCTAGTCCCTTGCAAAGGTTGCTGCAAGGGGCCACAGCAGAGGGTAAATTAACATTAATACTCTCCTTTCTTTTCTTTCCAGCAAATGTAAGCAAGTTCTAACATTGTAATTGTTTTTAGGTGGCACAAATCCTGCAATCTGGGAATTTGATCAAAACAAATGCAGGAAAAGCTTTGCCAAAATGGTCATTGTTCATGAATACCCCTTTAATTGTGTAGATCATCATTTCTTGAGAGTGTTTCTAAATGATGTCCAACCTAAGTTCAAATTAATGAAGTCTAGGCACACTCTTAAGTCTGATTGTATGAAGATAGATTAGCCAACAAGCGAGTCCTTTAACTAAGTCAACTCTTTCTGGTAAAGTGCTCATCACTACTACTATATAGAGTAAATTACAGACAACACTCAATGCTAATGAGTGGATCAAGTCATTTACTAGTTTGTATGATGTCCTTAGCAAGCTTGATTGTAGAGTTAGTTTAACCAGTGATTTGTGGACAAGTAACAGGGGAGATAGAGGTTTTATGTCACTCACTTGTCATTACATTGATGATGGTTAGAATCTGAGGAAGAGACTCCTCAGCTTTTGCAGTTTGTCTGCCCCACATACTGGGGAGCATATTGCTGATGCTATCTTCCGTAGGTTGGTAGTGTGAAACTTAGACAAAAAGCTCTTATGCCTCACAATGGACAATGCAACTTCCAATGATGCATGCATCATAGAGTTATTGAGTACATCTTTGGTAATTTTCTTTTAATTAAACTAAATGTTTTCTCTGATTATACTAATCTGTTGTGAAATTATGTACTAATTATCTAATTTGTTTCATCCATACAGGTTAATGATCTCCCTGTGAAGGGCTCCATCTTTCATCAAAGATGTGGTTGCCACATTCTAAACTTAATTGTGAAGGATGACCTCAATGTGCTTGCTGATGATTTGGAAAAAATCCGAGACACAATGAAGTACCTTCGCGGTTCTCAAGCCAGAATGGAAAGGTTTAAGATGGCAGCATCTCAAGTAGTCTTGAAACCCCCCATTTTTTTGAAATATCAATGTGTTTGTTGATGTTGTTAAACTGTTGCTTGTTGTTGGCACCTGTTGCTTGTTGCTGGTACTTGTTGCTTGTACTGTTGCTTGTTGCTGGTTGTTGCTTGTTGCTGGTTATGTACTAATTATCAATTATCATTAACAATTATTAGGCTAAGGTCCCCAACAAAAAACCAGCTTGGGATGTTCCAACTCGATGGAATTCGACATATCTCATGTTGGAGCTGGCCCTGCAGCTCAAACCAACAATCCAGAGGTATGCTACACTTGATAAAAAAGTACAATTTCAACCTATCTGATGAAGAATGGGAGGCAATGGGTGTTTTAGCTGGTTATTTGAAAGTTTTTTATGTTGCCACAATGAAGTTGAGTGGCATCAAGTATCCCACCTTGAACCTGTTCTTTCCAGAATTTTGTGAGGTTTCCCTGTCCATAAAGAGCATGAGCACTAGTGAGTATCCCTTTGTTGTACTAATGGGTAAAGAAATGCATGTCAAGTGGGATAAGTATTGGACTAGCGGGAATGTGTTGCTAGCCATAGCTTGTATTCTAGACCCAAGATGCAAGATGGGGGTGGTTGAGTACTATGTGGGTAAGTTATACCCCAACAACAGTGATAGACTTGTAGCAAACTTGAAGAGCTACATGGGTACTTTATTCAAGGAGTATTTAGAGGCAAACTCCAAATCTGTACAAGCATAAACACACTCTAGCAGCTCCAGCTCTAGGTAAAGTCTCCCCTTTATCTTTTAATTATTTTGTTTGTTTGCTTTAACTGTTTCTAATTGCTTGTACAATTTGTTTGCTTCATTTGTTAGGCAAACTCCTAGTGTAACACCCTCAATGAGTAACACAAGAGCTGAGTTGAAGGATTACATGAAGGGAAAGAAAAGCACTGCACCAAAGTTGTCAGACCTTGATTAGTACTTGGCAGATGATACTGATGATTCCAGTTTGGAGGAGGACTTTGACATCCTAGCATGGTGGAAGGTCAATTCTCTCAAACATCCTGTTCTAGCAAGGTTCGCGAGAGATGTCTTGGCTGTCCCGATATCCACTGTACCATCAGAGTCAACATTTAGTACCGGGGGCAGAACACTGTCTGTTGTGAGAAATTCTTTGCATGATGATACCATTGAGGCTCTCATATGTGCTCAAGATTGGCTGCGGGCCTCATTCGCTGGTAACATCCTTACTCTTTAAGGGTATGTTTGGATACAACAGATTAGTACTATTCTCAAAATAGCATTACTAATCCCATACCCAGTGCAATCCAAACAGAAGTTTACTAATAAGAACAACAACAAAAAGTTGCTATTCCCTATTCCTGCGTAGAGAAGGAATAGGAGGATAGTGATTGTTGTGAGTTAGAGAAAATAATAAAAAAAACCAACTGTTCCATTTCTTTATTATTTCCTTCTTGGTTCCCTCCCAATAAAAGATGACGGAGAGAGAAAAGCTAATAAAAACATTTTTCTTTCATTTTGCTCAAATATCTAATGCTCGATTCATCAATCACCACTGTCGATCTGTCCATTGTACTCTTCTCGTTGAAGCGAGTTGATAGAGATCCATCTTGCTTATATTTCGTCTCCTCTTCCGACTTCTCATTTTTTGTTCTTTGCCTCTGTTTTCTGTTGGGTGGTTCTTCTCATAGTCCAGTACAAGGAAGTAGAGGGATTCTTTACTTTGTATAGTTGAAGATGAAGATAGAAGATAGATGAAGCTTTCAAATGGATGTTACTTGATTGATTTGTTTTCTTCTATTTTATTTTCTTTTTTGTAACCAGTGAATCCGGTTGAAATTAAATTAACAGCAATATTTTCTGCAACATGAATATCTCGGCATAATTTTATTGGTGGTTAGCATGATTTTTGACCGCTTGTATTTTGAAATCGATTTCTTTTATTTCAAATGGATGTATTAATCAAGGTGTGAAACTCAAATTAAAAAAAAAAAAGTATTGCCATAAATATTTGAAAAACTAGGAAGACGTTCTTATTATTTTTTTTTTTTTTGCTTGAATTTGAAAAGGTTGACTAATATAAAAATATTATGCTAATATTCTGATGAGAGATGAAAAGATAAATGAATTCATGAAGCAACGATTAATTGGTACAAAATAAATATTAAAGGTTTAAAGAAAAGATATTAATATCATTACTATATTCATTTCTCTCTATCACTATTCTAAATATACAATTCAAACAACATTTCTATTATTTAGAATAGCATCACATATTTACTAATCTCATACTAAACTCAACATCACTATTCTTTTACTATTCTCATTTACTAATCTCAATTCCACTATTCTTTACTAATCCTTGCACGATCCAAACGTACCCTAAGTAGTTATACTTTAAGAGCATATCATTAAGTGCAATTTTTATTAAACTTATTTACATGTTCTCTTCCTTCGAATGTAGAAAAAGGTGTACGTGTTGGTGATCCTGTATGGTGCTATGATGAGGTGGAAGGAGAAGGCTCTAATTCTGGCCCTTGAAGATCAATCTCTGAGCACTAACAAGTCACAATGTCAGTGTTAGTGATTTGAACTCGTGCCCTTGCTGTTAGTTGCTGTTAGTATTATGTGTTGGTTCATTTTGTAGCCCGGAGATGCTATCTCTTGGGCTCCTTAGATCTCATGCAAAGATTCTTCAGGGAGGATAAATGTGTTTATCTATTTTACATCTTTTTTTTTTTTTAGCAACTGGCTGAGAAAGGTACAAAATCTGAGAAGATAGCATGAGATCTAGGTTTAGTTCTTGTGATAGTGATATGGTCTTTATCTTGGATTTATGACTTATGTTAATTTGGTCTTTTGCTTGGATTTATCTTCTGATAGTGATCTAGCAGTGGGAACTTTAGTTTCATGAATTTATGTTAATTTGGTCACTTATGGTAGTAGGCAGAACTATTCTTGTGCTTGTGCTTGTGCTTCTTGCTGGTACTGTTGTTGTGTTTGAATTGTTAAATTTGTTGCTGGTACTGTTGTTGTGCTTGAATTGTTAAATTTGTTGCTTCTGTTGCTGGTTCTAGTACTGTTGCTTGAATTTTTAAATTTGTTAAATTTGTTGTTGCTGTTACTGGTACTGTTTGTTGTGCTTGAACTGTTAAATTTATTGTTGTTGTTGCTGGTGCTAGTACTGGTACTGGTATTGTTGTTGACTTGTTGTTGCTGGTACTGATACTGTTGTTCTGGCACTTGAACTGTTAAATGGCTTACTTAGCAAACTAAATTTTTTTGTAACGTCACAATCATTCTGTTCCGTTTTTTAAAACGCAACGCAAACGCAACATATTTCCATTCTGTTTAATAAACGAAACGCAAAACGATATCAAAACCATTTGCG
The DNA here is from genome assembly GCA_030179965.1 of Cyperus esculentus. Taxonomy (NCBI): domain Eukaryota; kingdom Viridiplantae; phylum Streptophyta; class Magnoliopsida; order Poales; family Cyperaceae; genus Cyperus; species Cyperus esculentus. Next base: position 149,081 of record JASGLE010000066.1, on the reverse strand, counting down.
TCACCCCAAACGAAACAGCAAATGAAACGCTTCATTTGCGTTTCGTTTTAGACGTTTGCCACCTCTACATACAGGCATCCCAAAAATGTGCCTCGCCGAACGCTGATACGACCTTATAATAATTAATTAATTGTGTCACTTGTAGTTGGGATTTGGTAGTTCTCCTTGACGTATATATGACCTTAGTTCGTGACTTCCTGTCTGGTCCCTGTAATTGTAATGGAACTGTGACCTATACCATACTTACAAAAATTAATTAAAAAGATAAAATTGATTGAAGCAATAATTGACTTCTATCATTATGCATATGTCGATCGGTTTGGTAACGCCGATAGCAAATCAAAATAACATAATAGTAATATATAGCGCTATATATGCTGCTATTTTACACAAGTTTGGTGTCAAAAGGAGGAAAGGTTAGTTAATTAATTAGAACTTAGAAGAGAATCAGAAGAAAATTCTCTATTTATTCAATTTTAGATTAAGAGTAGCTAGCAAAAGAGAGGAAATTAAGAGATGGATATATAAAAGAAAACTTGATTTGTTGCCAAACAACATGCATGTTCAGTCTCATAAACAGTCAAAAACAATATTTTTATTTTCACCCTTCTAAATATTACTTTCTTTTTTAGATTCAACAATTAAATTAAATATCAGTTAGCCGTTTCATTGCATGAATTAAACGCTATATAATTAAACTCCAGATCATATCACTATTTCGATACTTGTGAGCGCCGGCCTCATCAACGAATAGCATTACAGGAGTTTAGGACGATACTTGTGCCACAAAGGAATCTTAATGCATGCTACAGAAATATATATTAATTCTGCTTCAATGCTTCCATACTTATCCACCATCCACCAGTTCACCGTATTTTAATTAACAAATATCATTTTTTAGTAAATATTTATATCTTTCCGATTAATAGATATCGATCATTTCCCAGTTAACAAATACACTACAGTTTTCAATTAACATTTATACAATTATAACAAATACACGGATACACATAGGTGTGACAGACTGTGAGCGAGCGTAAATGAAATGAATTTAGTCAATCTATCTAGCGGATGATTGAAGGCTATGGTAATGTGAAAATCTATATTCCGAGTTACAAATATTATATATGCAATGATTTAACAATTGATTGAAGGCTAGCTGTGGAGCAGCGTTCATATATATAGAATCTAGTCAATCTATCTACATCACTGCGTTCCTCACACACGGACAGTGATCCTCTGACGTATGGCAAAGTATGGCTACCAATTCCGGAGCTCGGTTCGGTGGTGTCCCACCTCGGTCACTCTCTCTTTCTCTATCTGTAGGGCTCGGTTGCAGCATGGCAGAGGATATGAATTCCTCACTCACGTAGTCACGTACATATATAATCTCAGCTGCTATCTACATACGTCTGCTTAATTAATTTGGTCCCTTAATTGCTTTTCTTAGGAATGTTATGACAATGTGGCGGGAGTTGTTAGATGCATGGCACATCAACATTTAATTTTGCTAACACTAACACCCCTGAATGAATCCTCTGTTTCTCACAATCTCTGTTCATCAACTATTTTGGTATCTCTGCCATGCCATTGCCACCAGCTTGTTGTCCGATTCAGATTGAGTCACTTGCCCTCCTTTCGATCGATGTTTTCCATTGAACACCTCATCAGATACAATATAATGTGATGAGGGGTTCTTTTTTCTTAACTAAATCTGCAATGAATATTAATTTCCATCTAACAATTGGTAATCAAGCCCATGTAAATAATAATCAAATTACTCAATAATATATGTGGATGACCCAAACAACAATGGGTGCACGTTACCAACTTAAATACCGCAGGGACTAATAGGTAAATTTATACCTTAATCGGTCGTTCTATCCTACACTTTCTTAGATGCCACCATCACTTGAATCATGCTCTTATTTTCTTCTCGGTTTGCCACCTTAATTACAGGCACAGCTGCTTGACCACTTTCAGCTTTTCATTTAAAGAAGCACAAAGAGTGGGAGCGGAGAGGCTAGAGCCCTTTCTTTTCGTTTACATTTTCTTTTCTTGAAAATGCTAATCCTGGACCATGTACGTGTAAGGAGAGAACTAGAGCTGGATTTATGAGGGTTTGAGTGGATTTGTACTTTGTATGCCTTGCAAAAACACCCTATCAAATTATTTACAGAAGCACAAAGAGTCTGTCACGTTTCCTTTTTATTTATTTTTCTTCTTATCTAACGGTCAAAAATAAAAATGAGGAGTCATGTTTGAGAGCACTAGAGATTTAACCTTCTTTATAAAGTATAGATTTGAAGAAAAAAACCCTATCAAAAGGATTGATCACATTTAAAATTTTTAACTTTCTAGTTAGACCATCACATTTTATTATGTCCTGTAAAGGTCCATATTGTATTATAATTTAGTCATATTTACTAATGAGGTATCAGTTGACAATACTTATTCTGGCAATCTTAACAAATTTTTTTTTATAAACTTATATAAAAAAATTAAAAAATTTCAAAAATAAAAAAGTTTGTGGATATATTATTACTTATGGATTGATAGTATTTTAAATTTAATCAATTTCAGCATCGTTTGGTGGCTCATCAAAATTTTATGTACTATTTAACAGTTTAATTTGGTGAGTCTTATTGAGCTATCAAACATTACTGAATTGTATATGATTAAAACTACAATCAATCAATAATTATTTTTTTTATATTTTTAAGAACTGAATATTTGTTTCAAGTTTATTGAAAGTCCCTTTGTCAAGATAAACATTATAAATTAATCCCTTCTCTTTACTTATTTATCCTTCAATAATTTCCAATAAATTACAAATATTCTCCAAATATTCGCAATAATTATGCATTGTACTAAGATATTTTATTTGGTTGGTATGAGAAAAGGACCAAACGATCGTGTCAATTATCATTTTATGATTATTAGGGATTCGAAAGGAACGTGACAAATTTAAATCTTAAAGGTTTTGCTCTTAGAACATACATGCCTTTGAAACCATCGTCTGTTAAAGTCCATGGGACCAATTCATAACGTGTTAACAGAAATTTCGCCCTACTGTTTGTAAGTTTATATCCTGGATTAGGAAGCTTGAAACACATTTGCACAGGCGCCGTTTGGAGAATTGTTATCAACTTTAAGTTTAAAGTTTAAACTTTATACGAGTTTTGTACCAACTTTTATTAAGAAAGCAAGTTAGAACATTCTGATTTCTGAGCCATATGATTAATGAAGCGTATTATTTTTATTTTTTTGACAATAACTTCGTGCTAAATTCGATTTGTATTTTGTAGAGCTCACTTTCCATGCATTTTGATTGTTTTCCATACGATCGATAAAAATTTATTACCATGCATGCATCTAGGCATCAACGGACTGAGTTCACCATACATATATTGTTTCCTAATTTCCTTAACAATATTTCTTTATTCCGTTTATGTCCAAGATGTTAATATTTTAATAATTACTAAAATCCCGAATTTCATTTTCAAATTAATAGTAGAATTCCCTGTGTCTTATATCATCCTTTGACGATCATAACAGAGGATTATCCTGGAGTCCCCTCCCCAAAAAAATCCTTTGACTAATTAATTATGATAGTGGCAAGCAAAGAGGCACGTAATTGGATGGAGTCTGATTATATGATCCTATGTTGACTTGCTAGTGCGCCATAATTAATAATGATCAATTCAGGTGACTGTTGGTGTTGGATACATCACAATCGATTCGAAATTAACCTTTCTGAATTGTGAATTGTGAATTGTGAGTGGCTTAATTAAAGAGCCGATCAAAGTGGGCAGCAATTGCCTTTAATTTACAACAGGTTAGGACAATTGTACGAACTTGGCCCCCAACAAAAAAGAAAAAATTATAGTTCTTGGCACCTCGATCACATTGGTACTTTCTCATTCCATTTACTTGGAAACAGAAGATTAATTTATATTGAAATTAATGAGCTTTAACTTGTTCCACTTGTCCAACAAAGATATATACTTAAAGTATATATATATATGTGTGTGTCTTTAATTCGTATGCTACCGCAATTAATTAGTTAATTAAATAGGAGGTGTCAAGTGAATATATTTAATTATTGCTCGGTTAATACAATACAATACAATTGAACAAGTCAACAATTATATAGGCGAGTGCCGACTGCCGAGTCCAAGGAAGGAGGAGGTGCCGATATTTTATAAGGTACCGTACTAGCGTTGAATCAAGACTCAAGAGTCAAGAGTATTGGGTGTTGCTGTTGCTGTTGCTGAACCATTAATATTGGATCCTTCAATTTGGGTCCAATAACATAAAATATTACTATCGAAAAACAAAACATATATATTCCCGTGAAGCAAATTAATTAATTAAAGCCAGGTTTGACTTTTGTAGTTTAAATTTACTAATTAAGCGAGAACAGTTGGTTGGGAACTTGGGCAGCATTGCATTTGCAAGTCAAAATCAGATTCTCATCTGAAAAGGTCCCAAATTGAATCCAACTGGCATCCATCTGATCGATGTTGGCCTGGAACTGGGTCTGGTCGTCTGGGATTAACATCAATTGAAGGATACAACCCTACGCGTTTTTATGTTTTAAAGACAAAAGAAAAACCAAAAAAATTAATGATGCTTGTTTGTTTTTACAAAATGGACTACGTTCTCATCTATGCTTTTACGCATTACTATTTGTACTAAATCTCCAATTCTTTTGTTCTAACTTTAACTTATGAAAAATGAATCAACCCAACCCGTAATTGACCGAATCTGAAAATATCTGAATCTGAAAAAACCCACAAATATTAAGAATCTCAATACAAATTATCCGAACCGATGCGACCCGTTACCCTGTAAAAACCCAAACCCGAAGCGATCCGAATTCATATGCCCCTAAACCGACAATTATCCAAATCTGAATCAACCCGAACCGAGAGTGATTAATACCCAAGATGTGATAAACGTACAAATTAATTGTTTAGTAACATTATTACTTATGAAATAAGCTCACGTATACAATAGCCAAATTTGTTGTCATATTTTAGACCATTTGTTTGAATTTAAAATTTGTAAACCCAAATAAAGACCCGAAAAAGTATGATTTGAATCATATAATTTATAATATTATATGCAAAAGTTATCAGAGGGATCGATAAATTAATAAGTTAACCTGAATAAAGACAAAACCCGACCCGCTCGATTTGTATCCGGAACCCGCACCTCAAATATCCGTAACCCATATAGGCCCGATTAAGGAGAATCTGGCACCTGAGCCAACCCGTTTCCAGATTGGCCCGAAAACCAATAAGATCCGAACACGCAAATCCGAGCAATATAGTTGTCCCGGCCCGTTTTTATACCAAACCCGAATTTAATCTATCCGACAGAGTCCGAATCCGAAAATAAACCGAATCTTAGTTTATCCGACCCAAATACAACCCTCCCGCCCGATTTGTCAGGTCCAGTGTTTACAATCATTAAATCATTTAGAAAGGTTATGTCCGAACATGTACAATAGGCAACACGTTTAATTTGTCCCAATCAATTCCTCAATTTATTCAATTAATAATTAATAACATCGAATATAAAAAAAAAAAATCTAAAGATAAGGTTAATTAATTAGCTAGATACAATTAATTAAGATATGGATGTTGTTGTCCCTAATGGCACATAGAGGGGGTGAATATGGTGCCTTAAACAATTTTAACAAATTTCGCCCAATTAACAATTTTGGCCGAATCCTATCGCAATTCAATCCTATGGCCAAACAAGTTTGCAATAAAATAAAATGGAGATGAGTAAGAGAAAATGCAAACAAGGAGAGGAGACACGCGATTTGTTAACAAGGTTCGGCGAATCGGCCTACATCCCCGGGGTACCGCTACCAACTCGGTGGTGCGCCTTTCCTATTACCCGCAAAGAAAGGAGTACACAACTCGGTGATCCCTTACACAAGAAATGGGCCGTCACCAAGGTTGGAGGAGAGACAACACTCAAGCTCCAAGAAGAAAAATATCTCTCAAACTAACCCTCTTACAAGATCTACAACCTATGGTGTAGTTGAGGCTTGAATCACAAAGATTTAGCTATGAAAAGCTTAAGCAACAATGGAGTTTTGTTTCTAGGGTTTGCTCTCTTTTAGCAGCTTTTGAAAATGGGGAAAGTTGTCTATTTCGATTTGGGAAGAAAGATATTTATAGTGAGCTACTGGAACAAAGTTGACGCCTTCTGTTATAACGCATTATATCCTTGTGTTATAACGGAAGGATTGACTTTGCTAACGGTACTTTGACTTTTCTAACGATACTTTGGATGTGACATTTGACCGTTTGATTTTTGGTAATGTGACCGTTCGAGTATTCCATTATAACGGAACAGGAGGTCCTGTTCCGTTATAACGGAACCTGGGGCTGATTCAATTGTTTTGAGCTTTTCAATACTATCAATAGTGAATGTTTGAACTATATAATTTTACCTAAATTCACTATTATATTTGAACCAAAAATTCAATGATAAGCTAATCCAAATCTTGAGACATTTCTATCTTCTTTAGCTTATCTTGTCTTCTAACATTGTTGCTTGTTTGCCTTTAAGTTCTTGAACAATTGCTTAACTATACATACAACGTACTCAAAAAAATCGTTAGTAACATAATTTGATATTGTTTTGGAAATCGTCAAATAAGAAAGATTATTTGGAACAACAGATATAATATAAAGTTAAACTACGGTGCTCTTAAGTTCACGGGGGCCTCCCATGAGCTTAACACCAAAAACATATCAAATCATATCAAAATTTTGATTTATATGGCTCAATAAATTCTTTATATCAAAATCATGTGTCATGCAAAAATTTTCTATTTTTAGAGATTTTTAAGCATTTATTTCAGATTTTTTTGAAAATTATATATGAAACATTGATTATTTTATTAATATTATATGGTTACTATTAAAAAATCCGAAATAAATACTTAAAAATCTCTAAAAATGGAAAAAAAAATTGCATGCTATGAGATTTTAATATAAAGAATTTATTGAGCCATATAAATTAAAATTTGGATATGATTTAACATGTTTTTGGTGTTAAGCTCACGGGAGGTCCCCATGAGCTTAAAAGCACCGTAGTTTTACTCATGTAATATATGCTATAAAGTCCAGATATTCGGATACCACTAAGAATACCGTCGGGGATATCGTCGGGATACCATGATCTTTGACCAATTCAAGTAAACCTAAATATTTATCTTAACCTCCTAAATATTCAACTTAACACATTTTGCTTGACAACCAATAAAAATTCCACATAATAAAAACCTAATTGCAGTATTATACTTAACACATTTTGCTTTACAACCAATAAAAACTACTCTTAATTTAACTTGCAGCATTACATTTCCTAACTATTCAGCTTATCCTCCTAAATATTCACCTTAACCTCCTAAATATTCAACTTATCACATTTTTTATTGGCAGTCAATGTTTAATGGTATCCCCGACGGTATCTTTTGCGGTATCCCCATAGAATTTTCCATGCTGAAATTATATAATCTTATCGTATATATCCAAGTGAAAATCTTTTAATCCCCCATCCTTATCCCCCAAGCAACTATAAAAATATCACTATTGATTAATAGACTCTACCCAATGTCCCAATTCCTCCGGCCATCACTCCGGCCACCCCTCCGACCGTCGCTCCTGTCACCCCAGCAACCTTCACTCTGGTCACCTCTCCAACCGTTGCTCCGGCCACAACTCTAGAGATCTAAAGCTTCATCTCACCCTCTCCAATTGTTCGATCGCTGCTTCGGTCGTAGCTTCGACCGATCTTCGTTCATGCATGTTGGAGGATGGCGAGCTACCTTATTTCCTCCCTCCCTTGCTTTTTGAGACCACTACTTACCTCTCTAAGAACTTCCCTACTTTTTCATGAGTTTTGACACCATTTTTACCATCTCTCTATAGCTCTCGTCATTGTCACCTATTTAAATGATCTACAAAAGTTAAAGAAGGAGAAGACTCTGACAAGAGTATAAAAAAGTTAAGAAAATTACATACATGTTAGATCTATAAATATCGGCTTCAAAAATATAAATACCCAGGATAACAATATAAACACCTAGCTTCGAAATATAAACATTTGGTTTTAGTATAAACACCTGAATTTGAAGTATAAACACCTTGTTTTGAAATATGACCACTTATATTATAAACACCCAGATTTGAAATGTAACCATCTGACTTTCAAATATAAATACGTGGCTTTTGAGATAAACACCTGGATTTGAAATATAAATACTTGGTTTTAAAATATTAACACCTATGATATAAAAGTATCTGGATGTGAAATATAAATACCTGGTTTTAAAATATAACCACCCGACTTTGAAATATTACCTGAAAGATAATACACTTAGCTTTGAAAAATAAATATCTGGACTTGTGATATAAATGCTTGGTCTTGAAAAATAAACACCTGTAGCGGCATATGGGGGCATTGCACTGCAATACGCTTTGACCGGTCAACACACTTTGACAGGTGGCGCAATCTGATTGGGGAGACGGAATTGGGAATTTTTGTTGGAGGACTATTAAGCTAACCCTATATCCAATTTAGCAGGCATTGATGTGTTTACCAAACTGTTCACTTTCTTATCCTTTGACTATTGTTATATTTATGGAGCTTTCCTTTCCATTAGCATTTTAAAATCCTTGCGGTATAAAATTTAAAGTCTTTCATGCAAAATATCAAATTAAGCTCGCTTAATCGGAATTATATGAATTTTTTTAACGAATACCAACTTTATTATTTGAAAAATGTTATAGAGATACCAAAGTGATACCGACTATATTAATATTCATATCAATTGCATATCAATTGAGAAACTATTCAAATTAATGATTTCACTATACAATCTACTTTTGAGATATATATATATTATATAAATAAGTTGAATATTTTAATGAGTTTATTTGAATATCGACGCATTTAACGTATACTAATACAATCGGTATTTATTTTGGTATCATTTTTGTTATTTATACATCAGTTCCCTTACTATTTGTGTAGTATTCTACTGCTAACTAGGAAACAGTCAAATGTTGAATATTTTCATGGTAAGATATTTGATGAAGCATACTATTGTCGTCTCACACAAATTTATTCATGTAAAATTTGAATAATTCATCCCTCTTTTTGTAATTAAGCGCGCACACATGCTTGACTATAATTACCTAAAAAAAATCTAATACTGTAGGATTTTAGGAAATGAAAGTCTATAAGAAATAATTTCTATTCACTATTCGGCAGACAATACTAGCAATTCCTAATAGGAATATATTTCTCTAAAACAGTTGTTTTTACAGAAAAATATTAATTAAGTCAGATTGAATTATTTTTTTTCTATTAATGATGGGCTCTTCGTAGGTTTCACCAAATGCAACCTACAATCCTGTTCTTGTAGAAAAATTTTTCTTAACCACTGAACAGGCTCTAAGTGAGATAGAAATAAAAATTGAGTCTAATGTCTTAGGGTTAGCTTTGTGGCTCGGATCATGGTTATCTCAACTCAACCTGCAGAATAACAACCTGACAAGTTTTATTTATATAAGAGCATTTTTATTTACCTGTAGATAGAAATCTTAAATCACAGAAAAAAACCTTATTTGTAGGATACACTCTTATACTTGTTGTCCCTGTGAACATGTACCTAAAATTGATACTTAGAGATCAAGACTAGTTAACTGCTAATAGCTTGCCTAATATAGAATTGGAGTACGTACCAGCTAATAATTTCCACACCTATATATATATGACAAGTAATTTTTAACTTATAGCTAAAATTGACAGCATATATAGGACTCAGTTAATCTATACTATATTATAAAGCAAAGGCGTGTTTTCCAATTAAAAAACTTACTCTCCATTTTGGTTTTTACAAAAATGGAAATATATCAATCTTAGTATGGAAATGGAAGACATCAATGTTGATTAGAATTTGCATTAATGAGAAATTAACGTTTTATATTATAACATTCAATGAGTTAGTGTAAAGATAGAATTTAAATGGTAAATAATTAGACAAAAACCGAAAGCATATTATATGTATTACACGGTATGAGATCAAAATTTAAAACGCCCGCGTAACGGACGGATTTCTTGCTAGTATTAAAAAAGAGAAGAATAGTTATTCTCCATAATGCTTTAATAATTGGAAGTACTTAATTTGCCCCAAAATTAACAAAGTTGATTGAAATTTGAAAGACATGCAGTAACTATATAAGTGGTGAGCAGTAATCCAGAAGGTAGCACCCAAATTATGAGTCAATAAAACATCCAGCTCATTTGTTGCGAGACCTAAATTAATTTTGGTAATTTCCAAGCCCAACTGCCACCCACCCTTTTTATTTATTCTAATTACTGCTCCAACAAACTATTTCGTTAATTAATTAATTAATCAATTCCATTTCCTTTCCCAATTTTTACATTAATTAATTCCAAACTCTCACTCTAACCCTTCTTTACTCCAGCTTAACCTAAAACCCAAAATTAAATTAATCTCAACCTGATGACTGTTTAAAACACCCACCTTACACTTAATTACACTGCCGCCACCCTTACCTTACATCACATGTATGTTCTCTTCTTCTTCTTATTTAACCTCTCCATCTTACACCCCTTCTTCAACCCGTGACATTTCTCTTCACCAAAAACTCCTCTTAACCCCCATGGCCATACTCTCTCTTTCTCTCCGATCCCTATATATATATGTCTCTTCATGGCCTTTAGCTTAGCTAGTAGCTTGTGATCGATCGAGGTGGTTAATTGCAATCTCAGCTAGAGCCATTATATATCAACTCTACAGATCAATAATTAATTCTGTACCTACACTTTGTAATTAATACAACCAAAACACACACCATAGGGAAAGCCATGCAACACTTATCCTATAACACAATGTCCACATTTCTACAAACTGCTGGCCAAGTGCTCAATTCGGCTGTGAGTTTCATCGTGTTCTCCATTCTCGACGTATTCGACATTATTCTATGCTATGTGTATAAGGTCATTGATTATGCTGTCGAGTCGCAATGGAAACCCTGCTATTGCACGGCTGCTAAAGATGCGATCGTCATGCCCAAGGCCATGGGACCCAAGGTGTTGCATGTCTCATGCAAGAAGTTACAATTAGAGGATGTGTCGGACACACTCTATGAACGTGCGTCGGTTGTAATGGACATGAGTAGGAAGCCGGTGGAGCCGCCCCGGGCTACTTTCAAAGTAAGCTCCACAATTATTGAGATGATAAGAGGAAAGATGGAGAGGCAAAAGCCGAAAGAGCAGCGAATGGCGCCGTGTTGGTCGGATTGCGATTGTCACGTGTGCAACTCATGGAGCTTTGAATCTGCCGGCAGTTCAAGTTTGTATGTGCATGTTGAGGGGCCTCAAGGTAATTAAAGTTACATTAATTCATGCATGTTTGTAAATGTTTAATTGGGTCACAGTTGACGCTCTTAGTACTTTTTGTTGACGTTCAATAGTTCGTCAGTTTTTTGTTTTTACTGCATTTAATTTTGATTACGGTAAGTACGGGCCGTACTCCTAAAATAAATAGATAAATTAAAATCAAATACGTACATTAGTAAAAATTGCGGTCATGGTAAAATTAACTTGTAAAGTTATTGTACCAGAAAACAGAGTTAACAAACATCTGTGGTGATAACTCCTCAATTATTTCTATTTTTACTATTTTTGGGAACAGTATAAATAAACAAAATAAATTTATGACAATCAAAGTCTTATATGTATTTCAGTAACTCATGAGTGTCTTTTTTGCTGTTGTTATTTTGTGGGTGAAGATAAATCGGAGATAGAAGAGAATGTCATCTTCATCCATGGTTTCATTTCATCCTCGGCATTTTGGACAGAGACCATTTTTCCCGTCTTCAGCGACAAGACACGATCGAGCTACCAGTTGTTTGCCGTGGATCTTCTAGGATTTGGCCGGAGCCCAAAGCCTGTCGATTCGCTTTACACGCTTCGAGAGCATTTGGAGATGATCGAGAAATCTGTTATCGAGAAATACAAGCTGAAGCAATTCCATATAGTTGCACATTCTCTTGGTTCAGTTCTTGCGCTTGCACTCGCTGTTAAGTACCCCGATGCCGTTAAATCACTCACTCTACTTTCACCGGTAATTAAATTTCCTATTCTTGTTAGTGAGGCCTTGAGCTAATTACTGTACTTGATAAGCCTGTTAATAATCATTTAGTATTAAATTATTCTATAACATGACGTATGAAGAATTAAACATTTAAGTTGAGACGTCTCTTGTTAATCATGCATATATCTTCATTCTTCAATCAACAAGATTATTAGTTTTTCATTTTGAGAAGTACCTTTCGCTAGCTATATAAGTGTCATTTTCCTATCTCTAGCTAATTAATATTTGCACAAGGTACGATACTTTGTGACCAGTATATATATATATGTTAAATTCAGTGTTTCAGTACTTGCACATGCAATTAGTATAGTGGGGACTAGATATTATCATGTGTGGTCGGTCACTTGCTGCCTGGTATACTAATTAATATCAACAATATGGGAATATATATATATATGTGTTTCCAGTTTCCTACCAAAATGAATTTTGTGCTTCTAATTAATTAATAATAGCAACTAGTCGCTATCAACTTCATCGCTTGGTTTCTGTTCTGGTACCTTAATTTCAAACATCAAATCAAAGAATTAAGAAGAATATTAATTAATTAATTAAGGTGTGTACATCAATTATATATAAAGGAAACTAGCTTGTAATTAAGTTATTAACAAGTTAACTAGCTACCTCTCAGAGCTAGAACCTCATAGTACAGTTCATGTTATATATGCAGCCATATTTTCCAGTACCAGAAGGGGAAGAGGAAGCAGCTTCCCAGTATGTCATGAGACAGGTGGCACCGAGGCGGGTATGGCCTCCTATTGCATTCGGGGCATCGATGGCATGTTGGTACGAGCATGTCAGCCGCACGATTTGCCTTACCATATGCAAACACCATCGCATCTGGGATTTCATCTTCAAGACAGTTACCCGTAATAGGTACGTAAACATATATATGTGCATGATTTTAACTTTAAAATTAATTATTAGTGTGCATGTTTTATAAACATGTAGATTGTAGGGGCATTTCTGATAGAAGTCGTATATAATTCATTTAATAAGATATATATGGTGCATGCTTCTACTATTTTAATTTGTACATGCAACTAATAGTAATAATTCTCCAACTCTGTCAGCTATATATTAAGCCATATTAAATTAATTATTACCTTGATAACATGTTTGGACTATATATTGTCTTTGTAGCTTAATTGTAATATTGGGCCCATGGGCCCTTAATTATTAATAAAAGGAAAGGAAATTTAACAGCCGAAAAAAGAGAGTAGAATATATATCAAAGCGTTTCAGGCAGAGGAGGAGGGGCAGTTGGCTGCTCATTCCTGATAGTATACTCAGCAGATGAGGAGAGCTGATCAGCACAACCAACTTGTTTCTTCTCCTCTCTTTTTCTGCCGAGCAAATTTCAACTTTGTTTGTTAGTCTTGGTGCTTTTCTACATTAATTTAACGGATAATTATATATTTTACGTGTTTACTTTTTAAAATTAATTGGTCAATATAATCTCAGTCATATGTCAAAACTGGGTAATTACAGAATATATATAATCTTGTTAACCACAACCAAATCCTGTAATTATTGTCATTTGTCGGTATGAATTGATTAATTACTGGACATATTCTTCAATTATAATTATATTTAGAGGTTACGAATATAACAACAAAAAAGCAGCGCAATGATATATCTTACCTCCCCTCAAGAAAACATCTCTATTAATTGAACATGCACGAATTTATTATGCTAGGCTTCAAATACAAATACAATGAAGTAGTACAGCTGATGTGACTTATTCATATATTATATAAGACATTTGACACTGTGACGCATGAATTCTTAAATAGTATTTTTATATAAAGTCCTAAGTTATAAATATGTAACGCATATGGCCATAAAGTTTGGTGATCCAGTTCCTAATATAACGGTGCTTCCCTTCCTCATAAAAGTCCTTTGGGTCCCAAAATTCCACAAAGTCAAATATTTTGCCGAGAAAATCGTTCAAAATCAGGAGCTTGTTGCCTAAATGAGAGATGTAATATGAAACTTTTCTTCTTTAAATTAATATCTGCAAAATATTACCCCCACAATATAATAATGCTCAACTTACTGGTACCACTAGTCAGTTGAAATGCAGCAGTAATTAAGTTCTCACAATTCCAATTAATATATACATGATTTTGTGCTAATTAATAATTGTGCCTGCCTAATAGTTGTAACCATTTTTACAGGATGAAAACTTACCTAATAGAGGCATTCATGTGCCACACGCACAATGCGGCATGGCACACTCTGCACAACATAATTTGCGGGAGTGCTATGAAGATGGAGAACTACCTCAGCATTGTCAGAGACAGGTTGGGCTGTAGCGTGAACATATTTCACGGTGAATATGACGAGCTTGTCCCAGTTGATTGCAGCTATGCAGTTGGATCGAGGATTCCCCGTGCAAGGGTTAAGGTGTACAAGAAAAAGGATCACATCACAGTCATTGTTGGTCAAGAGAGGCTTTTCGCAAGAGAGCTTGAAGAAATTTGGCAAAATGCCAGTCAATGAATAAGGAATTACCAGTGAAACAGAAACAAAAAGGAAAAAAGAAAGAAAGAAGAATAAGTATCAATCTTCTTCTATTGGATTAGGAGATGTAGCTCTCTATAGTAGATATGAGTGTTATAGTCTTTATTGTGTGTATATTTTCGCTTGCATTGAACCCCAATCAGGCAATCATGCATTACATATTCACGCACTGTTGTAAAAATAGTACACAGGTCAGGTGGTAATAATTAGTTAATACTATTATAGTTTTCATTGTGTAATTATGTATAAGTAAAGTTTTTCCAACCCATTCTGTCATTTTGCTTTATTACTTGTTAGTCTAGTTTATCACATAATTTCTACAATTGTTATTGTTAACTTAATGTTATATCACTAAAATAAAAACAGAGACGGAAAAGCATTGGAATGTGAAAACCACCTTGGACTGAATGGCCCAACAACAACATAGGCCCATAAAATAAAATGATAGAAAAAGTGGGCTTTAAAGTTTAAATACAGGAAGAAATGGATAATCCTTGCTTAATCCAGACATCACTCCCTGCACCTGGCATTAAGAAACCCACACCATACACTACACTGTCAGTGACCACCGCTGTAAGAACCAGGTGCACTTGGAACTCCCCAACCTTATCGGAAATCTCGTTCGTCTCCCTCCAAAAAGGCAAAAACCCATTCCCAGCTCAAAACCTCCCAAAATTATGAATCAAAACTCGAGGGTTAGTAGTTTCTAATACAAACAGATTGCAAGCAATGCCACTCACCGCCGTTCCCGCCACCGCCTTCTCTCCTCTCCGCCATGTCCCCGCACACTCTGCGCAAGCCTCCGTGCTTTACCCTCACCCTCACCCTCACCCTCACCGTGCCACTGCTACACCCTCACTTCGCCTACGAGCTGTTCCTCCGGTCACCGACATCCCGGAGCTCGATGCTCCGGCAATGGCGGCAGCGGCGACCTCGGTGGCGGCAATTGCGGCTGCCATCTCTCTGTCTGACCCCGAGCGCCGCCGCAAGCAGCAGGCCGAGGCATCGGACGGGGATGAGAAAGCTGCTGTGAAGGAGTACTTCAATTCGACGGGGTTTGAGCGGTGGCGCAAGATTTACGGTGAGACGGATGATGTGAATCGGGTGCAGCTTGATATTAGGATGGGGCATGCTCAGACGGTTGAGGCAACTCTGCGAATGCTCCGTGATGGTGGTCCCATAGCAGGTGCCAATTTTATAAATTCCTTCCTGGTCTGTTATTAATGTATTATGGAATCAATTGTAACTTGCATTAGTAGTTTAGTACCTAAAAACATCTGCATTCATGTCATGATTAGTGGAGCTCCTCCATGCTTCTAAGTTCGTTATAATTCTAATAGTGAGGAATCCAAAGATCAAATAAATGTGACATGTTATCGATTTCACACTGTCCAAAAACACACTAAATCCTGCAACTCTTAAGCTTTGTTTAAAATAGGCATCAAGGTGTTTGTTGTTCATAGTGACGGGGATAAGATTGTGTAAATTTATTTTTCACATTCTTGGCGTTCATCATATTGGCTATAACAAGTGGCAGTCTTTCGAGCCGCAAGAACTAGAGACATTTGACAATTGCCCCAACTAAGCTTAGCCAAAAGAACAAAATAAAACCAATAGTGAAAATAAAAAGAGTACTTGAACTGTAGGCCTATGCTGTACATTAATATACTCTTTAATTTCAAATTTTGCTATTACAAGGCACAACAATCTGTGATGCTGGCTGCGGCACTGGCTCTCTCTCCATCCCACTTGCACGTGAAGGTGCCATTGTCTCAGCATCTGATATATCTGCTGCCATGATCTCAGAAGCCCAGCAGAAGGCTGAAGCTGCACTCTCAGCTGAGCCCCCCAACTCCCCTTTTCAGATGCCCAAATTTGAAGTAAGCGACTTAGAAAGCCTTAATGGCAGTTTCGACACGGTAATTTGCTTGGACGTGCTTATCCATTACCCTCAAGATAAAGCTGATGCCATGATTGCGCACTTGGCATCTCTAGCAAAGAAGAGACTGCTGTTGAGTTTTGCACCTAGGACCTTCTATTTTGATTTCCTGAAGAGAGTTGGTGAGCTGTTTCCCGGGCCGTCAAAGGCAACAAGGGCTTACTTGCATTCCGAGAGGGATGTGGAGGCGGCTCTGAGGAAGGCCGGCTGGCGGGTGAAGAACCGTGGGTTTATTTCTACTCAGTTTTATTTTGCAAAGCTTTTTGAGGCAGTACCAATTGGGTCGACTGCGTAAGATATGGTATCTGTATTACTGTTTAATTTTCCTCGGGTAGGTTTTAGATGTTGATTGTTTTCTTATAATAATATTATGACTTATGAGAATGATAATTGAACGCAAGGGGTGAGTTGTAAGTAGATTAGTATCTTCTTTAATAATAATAATTGTTTATAGAGAGAGAGTTATTTTGCTGGAAGATCAGAACATCTGGCATGTCAATATTACTCCACTTTATCAGGATATCTAAAATCTGGGCCTTTATTATGGTCTGCAATTTTACTTTGTTCGCTTCAGCCTGCCTAGGATAGGATGGATACAACTGGGCTGAATTGTTTTCTTTCCTTGGAAAAATAACTCCCAAGTCCAAACTGACATGTGAATGAAAGAAAATGCAATAAATGAAGGAATACTGGTCAAAGTCGTCTAATCTAGCCTTGTCTTGTCTTTCTAATATTTGCAACTTGTGGCACCGGCACGTCTATCTAGAGTGTTGACTAAAAGTTATGATCCGATCCCCTTCTTCAAGTCATTACTCATTCTATAATTGATTGATTCTTGAAACCCAAATTCTAATTCTGGATTTCTGCTTCATATTAAACTGTTCCAGTTTTCGACATTTTCTAGGATATCATGTCATAAGATGAGTCATTGAAAGTGGAAAAATGGAAATTTCTAATAGTGCTTACCAGAATTTATTAACATTAATACTATATTAATACATTTAAATGGATGTCTTTTCTTTTGATGAGAAACGAGTCATCCAACATTACATATGTAGGGAAAGCATATATCAGAACTTGACACCTAAAGATAATGAAAGTAGAACTTTAGGATAAATTAAGGATCAAAATGGAAATAGACTGGTCTTTAAGTGTGGTTGGCATATGCAATTCTTCATTTATATTGGCGCAATAGCACCATAGTTGTGCGTTCCACACGACATATCTAATATCTTTAATCTCCAAAGTATAATATAATTTTAGAAAAATATGGCTCTTTCTGTAAAAGTACTACTTTGCCCAATCGTTTCCCTGCTAAGTGCCTATGCAACTCCTCACTGTTTGGGATAACAATGCACCCTTCAAATTTTATTGGACAGGGTGGCTGATCAGAAATTGAAAGGGAAGACAAGGATCTGGATGCCTGCGGACTTTGATATGATCCCCTTCAAGTTCTTCCTCCCTTGGCAGGTTTACCAGACTCAACAGATCGGTGCATTGAATGATCAAACAAGCAGGATCTCTCAGAAAAAAGCCTGTTTGAATATATAATGAGTAGTATCTTAATGCTGACAGCAGTTTATAACTTCAAAATTTTTGTTGCTTAATCAATGTTGGATGTTTGTTTTCTTTTCTCTGCTTTGAGGTATGAGAGAGTTTTGTTTTAGTTTAGTCTAAGCGGTTACCGGTGTTGTAAATATAAAGTTTGTGTGGTTTTCATTCAATGAAAACAGGGCATATCACGCCTTTCTTTCAAAAAAAAAAAAAAATAAAAAAAATAATTGATTTTGAACAATACATTGTGAAATTTATCATTTCAGCTCGCATTATTATCATTTTCGTTTCTGATGGTTTGTTACACACACTGCAGCAAGCAATAAATGCTTACTGTGATATATATGTAAATTATGTCCCTAGTCATGCAATTTCCAAACAACTATGCCTTATGTTTTGTCCAAAATGGAGGGGAAAAGGGAAAGAAAATTATGTCCCTTGTGGTGGTCGCTCAAAGAGCAAAACCTTCTTGAAACTCTAAGTTGTGTTGTGTGAGTTACATCTTTGAATAATAATCCATCTAAAACAATTTCTCATTTATTAAATTTGACTCGGTTATGAGTTAATTATGACAAGTAATAGTTAGGAATAAATCCATTGAAAACGGGTCTTGTTTTCATTTACCCACAATGCCACAACCATCAACACTAATTCTATGCACACTTCTGGTTCTGGAGTTGAGTTAAAAATAAGTTTGCTAATAAGTACCAACACAACATCATGTTTGCCAAAGAGAAAAGTTCAAAAAAATATATATATATGCTGACGTCGAAATTAAGTTCACAATTGTGCTTAGCTTTGGTAACTCCAATAACAACAACAACGATTAGTGTGATTGCTGCGGATTTAGGTACGTTTGAAAGTTGGGTCTTTTTCAGTTTTTCACCTCTTGAGAATAAAACTAAGTTAGGGAGGACGGAGACAAGTGTGCAGATCTACAAAGACATTAAGACAGGGACCAGATAACAATCTGCGTATAATTAATATTGATATTATTCTATCTGTTTAGTGTCTAGATTTCATTTTATATATGTGGGAAGTGGTAATGGACCCTTTACAACTATTGTTTTGACAATGACAATTTTCAAGAAAATTCGTAGAACTTACCATTTTTTTTTATAAACATATTGTTATACTTAATAGATCGATTGTTTGTGCTTTAAATTTTAATTAATATCATAGTCATTAATTTAATGCTTCATCAAATTAAAACCATGCAATTCAGGCTATTCTAATTGTCATACAATTTTGATGATGTTTAGTGAAATATCAAAAATTATTCTAACTATATGAAATCAATAATTAAAATTGTTATAATGAGTAATTATTAAAGAGTTCCTGCCTAATACATCTGGATCCTTGGAAATGAGACTGTTAGACGTGTCAATATTTTGCATAGTGTGTATGTTATACATATAAAAGCAGTTGTGAAATTTAATTAACATAAGTTTACTGGATAACTTAGAAATTTAAATTATCAATATTTAACATTCCTTAATGGAATAGGAGGTAACATTAACATCCAAACCATATGAAAAACGGTTGTCATACGCATTTCATTGTTGATTTTAGTCTTAATTTCAAAATAATACTGTGAAGATGGAACTGATCTAACACGAATAGATAAACAACTCATATGGCTCAGGCTCACAGGATGTCTATAGTGTTTGTTCCCCCTGCTTTTGTCTTAATTTGAAAAAAAAAAAAAAACAATACCATCAAGCTTGTTAAGTTCATCAGTTGGGTTGGTGTTGCTAAGTCATTGCCCATCTGAATATTTTATGATAAATCACTTGCTTCGAATTATCATTTATTTGTTTGTTATTACTTATTAACTAAATATCATTTTAATTTGCTCATTCAAAAGCTAATATATATAGTACAGTCAAGATATTCGGATACCACTAGGGATACCGTCAGGGATACCATGATTTTTGACCAATTCAACTAAACCTAAATATTCACCTTAACCTCCTAAATATTCAACTTAACACATTTTGCTTGACAACCAATAAAAACTCCACATAATAAAAACCTAATTGCAGCATTACACTTAACACATTTTGCTTTACAGCCAATAAAAACTACTCTTAATTTAACTTGCAGCATTATACTTTCTAACTATTCAGCTTATCCTCCTAAATATTCCCTTAACCTCCTAAATATTCAACTTATCACATTTTTTATCGGCAGTCAATGTTTAATGGTATCCCCGACGGTATCCCCATAGCATTTTCCTATATAGTATATAGTAAAGTTACATCACATGTCACCAGACTTTCGTCTCATTTTACAAGTCAATAACTGCATCAATTCAAAGCTCATGACTAATTCTGTATAATTATTAAACATTATCAAATGCGTCGCGGAAGAAATTATGAAAACATGAGCTTTTACTTTCCTAATTTTTTTTTTTCAGAATTTGGTTGAATCGAGAAATACAATATAAATATTGTTCGTAACAGTTTTGAAAATTGAAGATGGATTTGATTATACGCATGCAGTTGTAGGCCAAAAAGTGTAATTTAGAGCCGGTGTGGTGTGTCATAAATGGCACATGGATGATCGAACTTAATTAGATGATCGAACTTAATTAATTCGTCAATTTTAATAAGCTAATGTATGTATATATGAGCACGCAGAACGACCTCAGATCTAATCTATAATTAATTACACTTTTCCATTAAGTATTATAGAAATTAAATGGGGATATGTGATTATTATTATTATTATTATTATAATTATTATTATATTGAGACAATTAAGTAGGAATTGTTATTGTTATATATTCCATGAGGAGGACTGGAGGAGCCACCACCCACCAATGAATTATACGACTTTGAAATTTGAATGGGACATTTCTCCTGTCCTGTCGACCCTTCGCGTGAAATTAGGCGTACCCATAGGTAGATCTCACCGTTGATTTCATCAATCTGCACGAATCTTAGCAAATGGAAATCAACAGGACAGGCGGACTTCGGGTTTTGACTCGCGTCGGCGTCCTCTCCTCTCCTACAGAAAATACCAAATTACCGTACCACTGTACCCGTGAGTACCAGTGTAGACAGTAATTATTGCTCAGATCAATAATCAATACTACAATCAATAATCAATAATCTATTCTGGTTTTGTAATCGTTTCGACTTTCGAGTCTTTTAATTACAAGATATTTTATTTTTTCTCAAGTTAATTACAGTTACAGTTACAACATATAGTCATATATAAAGCATTTCATTTTCGTTTCTCAGCCTACGAAAAGAAAAGAAAAGATTAAGAATAATCGAAATGTCTAAATCAGTGACGGATTCAAGGAGAAAATTCAACACTTTTTCTCAATCTCTTATAAATCATCCTGGCCAAAGACCAAGTCTCGCCCCTTTTTTCTTAATTTCTTGTGAAAAGGGTAAAAATATATATTAAATCAAAAATATTTTAACAAATTACCAACTTCATAAATTTATCATTAAATCACAAGTATTTAGCAGGAGCGAGACAAAATCACTTCTTCTATAATTATTCAGGGAAAGGGTAAAATTAATTATATAAAATATTAACATTTTTTTTTAAGAAAATGACATAAATTATTGGGCTATCTTAATAACAAATCACAAGTTTGCGACTGCAAGATAAATCTCCTGAAATATATATTTTTAGTTTTTACGACACTCACAAGTAACACAAACACGATCGGTGAAGGATCGCAGCCAATATGGACGCGTCTAGTGACATTTTACATTTAACATGGCATAGAGCCTTAGGGTGTGTTTATTTTGGTAGCTTTGGGTGGCTTGCCATGGTTTAAGGAAAATTATGCTATGGAGTGTTCTATGCACTAAAAAGAAATCTGGTTTTGCAAATACTTGCACATAACATAAATCAAGAAAAATATAAGCTAAAATAGCTTCAAAACTTGGTTTTGAAAAAATCAAGTATGAGTAGATTTTTTATGTCATGGCTTGCCCCATTTGGAACTCATCATGCTATGGCCGTGGTTTTGCACATGCTAAGCAAAACCACCAAAAAGAATAAGCCCTTAAATGAAGTGTAACCTCATATTGCAAATCCCATATTGTTTTGATACCATGTTAAATCCAAAATTTTTCTTCTGTTGGGTCAAAATAAGTATATTATTAGAAAAAATTTAATAAAATAGTTCAAAATATGTGCAAATTATTATATATTGAGCTATTACGAATTGAGTTCGAATAAAATAATAAAAAGATTGAGCCGAGATAAATTGAACTCGAACAAAGACTGAGTCAAATATGAGCGAATTACGAGCTGCGTGCCAAACCTATCGCTAACAGGCATGATTTTTTCCTAACTCCAATCATGTAAACTAGAATCTGTTAGAAAGAAAGACGAGCCAGTATATGTGTATAACAATTTGTTAATTATCGAGTGTTAGGTATAACCATTTGTCCATTTCACAAGACTTACAATCTGAATTAAACGTAGGAAAAATTCTCCTTTAGAAGAAAGAAATTTATTTATTTAACGCTTGAATAAACAATGCAAGCTGTAGTGCTGTACAGTACATCAGTTTATATTATACACCAAGTCAACAAGTGTATTTATTTACTATAAACTATTTTTTAAAAAATAAAGCAAGCACCAAGTAAGTACTAGACTAGGTTTTTATGAATAATCTTTAAACTAGCGAAAAGAGGAATAACTTTTCAAGCACCTCAGCTATGTCACGTCATCAATATTATTATCTATTGATTTTGTTTAAATCTTTTCATCTACTTTGATCCAATGATTTATATTTATTTTATCTCCCCATTTAGTAAGATGATATGATATGTCTAAGACAAAATTTAATCTTTAAAGTGGTTCAACATTTATGTGTTATTATTTATAAATTATACATCATCATCATCATCATTCACATCAAAAATTTTAAAATTATATTTAATTTTTTTAAATAAATATTTTTATTTATAAGTTTTATTATTTTTTTTGTTATCATGTTTCGAGGGCTTCGCGCCCTGAGTTACAGCTCCAGTAAATTAAAAGAAAGCAAAATTTCCCTCAAAAATACCAAAAAATTTTGAGAACTTGAACAAAGACTGAGAATAAAAAAACTAAAGAAGAAAGTCGTCTCCTCGGTTTCCTTCCTTGCTCTTCTTTATTTTTGGTTATTTCCTTCCTTTTGCTTGTTCCGGAAGCAGTAACGCCATCTCCACGCGATTCTCTCCTCTCCTCCTCAAAGTCACGCACGCCTTGAACTCTCTCTCTCTCTCTCGCTGCCAGATCTCAACTCACCAACCACCAATTCACCCAATTCCATGGCGCTCCGCCATGGCATCTTCCTCTTCCTCTCCCTCCTCCTCCTCTTCTCCCCCCTGGCCCTCGCCGAGATCCGCACCATGGACGTCAAATCCGACGCCCGCTCCATCATCCCCTTCGACGAGTTCGGCTTCACCCACACCGGCGTCCTCGAGCTTAATGTTTCCTCCATCTCCTTATCCGATTCCTCCGCCGACCTCGACCTCTCCCAGTTCGGCTTCTTCCTCTCCACCCTCGACGCCTGGGTCCACGTCCTCCGCCAGCTCCAGGACCTCGACATCACCTGCGCCCTCCAGTCCGATCTCGTCAAGCTCGTCTACACCTTCGACAAATTGCATCCCCCCACCAACCCTTCCGGCGTCCTCAACGCCCGCTCCTCTTCCTTCTCCGCCTCCTACAAGGTCTCCGATCCCGGTCAGTACACCCTCGTCTTCGCCAACTGCTTGCCTGGACTCAAGGTCTCCATGTCCGTCAACTCCGCCATGTACAATCTCGACCCCAGGTCTCCCGGCAAGAGAATCTATCTCTCTGCCGGATCTGCTGTGCTGCCCTTCATATACTTCCTACTGTTCCTCATCTATGTCGGGCTCGGTGCCCTCTGGCTGGTTATCCTTCTCAAGAAGCGCACCTCTGTGTACCGCATCCACTACTTCATGCTCGCTGTTGTGATTCTCAAGGCATTGAATTTGCTAGCCGAGGCTGAAGATAAGTCCTACATTGAACGCACTGGTACCGCTCATGGCTGGGATGTCTTGTTTTACATCTTCAGCTTTCTCAAGGGTATATCTCTGTTCACCTTGATTGTGCTTATTGGTACGGGGTGGTCCTTCCTGAAGCCATTCTTGCAGGACAGAGAGAAGAAGGTGCTTATGGTGGTCATACCGCTCCAGGTTGTCGCCAATATTGCTCAGGTTGTGATTGACGAGTCTGGTCCCTTTGCCAGTGACTGGCTCACCTGGAAACAAGTGTTCTTGCTGGTCGATGTGATATGTTGTTGTGCGGTTCTGTTCCCGATTGTGTGGTCAATTAAGAACTTGCGCGAGGCTGCCCGGTCCGATGGCAAAGCAGCAGTTAATTTGATGAAATTGACCCTGTTTAGACAGTATTATGTGGTGGTCATATGTTACATTTACTTCACAAGGGTTGTGGTTTATGCACTGGTTACCATTACCTCTTACCGGTACTTGTGGACTAGTGTTGTGGCCGGAGAATTGGCTACTCTTGCGTTCTATGTGTTTACTGCGTATAAATTTAGACCCGAAACCCACAACCCCTATTTTGTGGTAAATGATGAAGAGGAAGAGGCCGCAGCGGAGGCTTTGAAACTGGATGACGAGTTCGAGTTGTAAGCCATATGTTAGTTGATCATATCGCACAATTGATTGGATCAGTTGGGTGCTAGGGAATATGTTGAATACCTTTTCTTAATTTTGGTTATTTGTTTCTCTGTGTTTAGCTCATTGTACTTGTATTGTGGTTGTGTGTAATGGATATGGATACTTGAACTATCATTGATATGCTGCCTGTATATGCTCTTTTTGATTGATTTCTATCATTGAGCTTGAGCCAATGTTTGGCTATAAATTAAGCTCTGCAAGTTCAAAAGAAACAGTTCCCTTTATAGAGAAGTTGTACAATCTGAGAACTTTGCAATGAGCATTGGGAGTATAGTATAGGCCTTTACGTTTGCGTGAAAATATTTCTTCAAGTGAAATTAATTTCTGGAGGAAAAATAAGATCTTACGTTGTCACATTATATATTTTTATATTTATGAGCGACTTATTCTAGTGTTGATAGTGATAAAACAACATACATATAAATATTGTAAGATTGTGACAGTACAATTTTTTTCCTCTTGAAACTAAGTAGTCGATGTGTATTCTTTATACATAAAATTGTGATTTGCCTGCATTGAATTAGTATACTTGTGAAGGTAATGAAGGTGCACGTTTTAATGTTTTCATTGGGTTAAAATGTTTCCAATTAAAATCAATAAATTCATCCTGCATTTCAGTGTACTACTGTTACTGTCTACTGCTGACGCTCTCTCATTTGCCATGTGCAAAATTTATTACAGGATGACAGGCCCAAAGCCCAGGCATGATGATGGACCATATTGTAGTACTCAATTTCATGTAAGCCCATCATCGTGTTAGGCCGTACCTTTAAGAAAGTTTTCATTTCTTACAAATTGTGAAATGTCACAGTCAGGAAAGCAGTGCATCAAGTTTGGGCCTTCCTATTTTACTTCTTCACCATGTAATAACAAATTAAAAGTTGGGATGGGATCGGAGCAAACTTTGCGGCTCAGATTTAAAACATTTTTTCACTCAACCCAGTCAAATTCGTCTGCTTTCTTTCAACATTGAGAGCTAATATTTGTAAGCTAACCCCAATCAGTTTTATTATGAATGAGATTGTACAAAAACATTGAAAACTCAGGTTCACTGCTGCTGCTGCTGCTTTGTTTTTTTTTTCTAGTTTGTCTGCTATGGGGGCATTTAGATTGCTTAAATGATGCTTTCTGGAATACCAAGAACTTCTTTTTTGAGGAGCAGACAAAAAGTCTACTTAATTTTCATTAATGAAAAGCCTGCTTAAACTTCTGGAATACCAAGAACTTCATACATAAAATTTTTGGCACAAATGGGTAGTACATTTGACTGGGTTTATATTTGCAACATTAAGATAACCTTTGACTAAGAAAAGCATTAAGATCAACTGATTCTGTCAGGAAAGTGAAAGTGCTGAACTGCTTAAACTTGAACACTTAATAAACACCTTTTTTGAAGGCTAAACGATTTTAGACAATATCCTAGCAGTAATGATTTAAAAATTACAAATTGTATGAGCACATTCATGAGTTAATTACTAATTAGCAGTACCAGTACCAGTACAAACATGCAATATCTTTGCTGCTGTGATTAAATATTGAAGACTGGAAAAGGACAGGTTTGGCCGTTTGGGATATGAATTTAAATTCCTATGGAGTTATGGTAGTTTTTTTATTTGGGCTGTGAAATTTGTAGAGTTGGGGATCAGCTTCACTACTGTTTAAACAGAATAATAGTGTGGCCTTTGTATCGTTCAGTACAAAGTAATATGTCCAATGTTCTGAAATACAATCCACCAATTAGAAAAACTCTGAAATGGAAGAAGCTGAGTCATAATCAAAATTTTCTTTGCTTCCTTGCATCCTACTGCAACAAGCCATCAAATTAAATTCCTACATCTGTCATTTCACTTGTTTTCAATTATATTTAGAACAATCCTAATTTGATTCAATTCTACTGAGTGTGAAAAAAAAAAATCATTGAGCGATGTTATAAAAGTCACATTGGTTTGCTCAGCACATTGCAGCAGTACTTGTCCTGAATCATCACATAAATAATTAGCCATGAGAATTCTCAGGTGAAATTACATTCAATTCCTAACTAATATATACCCAGTAAATTTGGTAAACTGGTTTCCTTCAAACCAAATCAAGATTCAACGTCTTCCAGAAAATAAAGTTAAGACTTGTTTTTTAGCCGGAAAGGGAATGAACTTAGGGTCAAGTGTTGTGAATTTCCTCAGAACCCTCAAGATGTTATTGTCTAAATGTTGTGCTTGTGCTTGTGTCTGTTTTCTCGGTTATCTGCTTATACTCGACTTGGCAATTTTACTTATAAAATTAAGCATTTTGTGATTTGCTGCATTCATGTGGCCCAAAACCAAGAACTTGTTGAAGTGGTATGTGGGCCAGATTCAGTGGGAAACTAAGATCTCGAACTTCATATTTTACTTGTAGCTGATGAATGTGATGAAATAACTAATAGTGGAAGAATTGAGAATAAATAAAGGATTTGTGCATTGTCTTGCAATATCAATATGACTTTACCTTTGGAAAACCGTTATCATGATTAAAGAAAGCATTTCGATTTCATCAAAAAAAGAAAGAAAGCATTTTGTTTCTAAATCACTTGCCAACATACCACTAACGAGGGCTAGGGGTCAGGGGAATCATACTTTTTAGGTATGAATTAGTGATGCCAGTATATATGTTATACTGACGTCGTCACTGGTTTAAGTTTTCGGCCCCATAATATTTTGTACCGAACAGTCTAAATAGTTTTTTTCAGTATTTTTGGTGCTCATATATATCCTTCTGACAATGATAAGATCATTATGAGAAATCTGTTTGCTGAAATTTTTTTTTTAATTTCATAAAAAAGTTGTGTGTAATTCTAGCGTATACTTCATGATAAACTGGAACAATTAAGAGGAAATCAATTTAATGTTATTCTCAAATTGGAACCAATTTAATTACAATGGGGACAGAGTCAAACTCGAACCAATTTTAATGTTACTCTGCAAGTTAGCACGAAAGGGCACAAATAATTTTAGAGGATTTTTCAGTGATATAAAAAAATTCCAAACTCGATCATGAGGGCACATCCAATAACTTTTCTATATTTGCATAATTATTTTAGAAGTGCATGGATTGACTAGCGAAAACTTGCAACATAAAGACATCATGATAAAGTAAGTACATTCATTTTACAGAGAATATAACTATTAAGATGCAGCCATTTGCATGGAAGTGATCTGAAGTTCAAATCATGATCTCAACTATTAAAACATACATATCCAGAAAACAAAATGAAGTTAGACAATCAATTTACAGCCATGAACATTATTATTACCTGAAATCTCACCTAATTTTGATTTGTTTGATGCGATAATAACACTGCAACTTTATTCCATGATATTATTTTTTTTTTCTTTCTTTTCTTGTTAACTGTAAATTTTTAACAGCCATAAACAATACTATTCAGTTGTGTATTATTCAGTTGTGTTGTTACACTGTCAGTCCTCCCATGATTAATGCTAATTAGGTAATTAATTAAGCGTGCTAAGACGTCCCATTATTAGGCTGTTGACACATGACACCCGCTCTATTACTCCACTAGTAAAAACAGAGCTGAGTGCTTCGTCTTGCTCAATGCTAATGATGGCTTAGACCTAGCAATTGCAAAGAGAATTCCAATCACAGATATGACACTTAAGTTCTAACGAAACGCACTAACTAATTAATTATGTAATTAACGAGCCTACGCAACCAAAACAAATATATATCTGTAACACAAATTATATATATAACCAATAAAAAGAAAAACAAAACAGCGACAATAAAGACAATTTTTTTTTTTTTGGGCCCAAAGTCAAACATGAATACTTTAGTTGGGGCACAAATTAAAGCTTGGAGAAGTGCAGAACCCTTTTGCATGGTTAAAAAGAAAAATCACTTCGGCAATTAGCTCATAAGTTAAGGTGTCGACCACTATGTAGCCTATATATGTTAAGAGGAGCCATCAGTACTTGATTTTGTTTTTGTCGGTTTTGATAATTGGATCCCAAAAATCGGGTCAGATAATTAACTACATCACTTAGAAATCCTATTAGCTGCACTCCAATAATAAACAAAAGTTTATACTAACATTCAAAAGTGTTTATAATAACGATCAAACATGTTTTACAAACTTTAAAAAAAATTAACTATGCATATATAGAGTAGAAAAATGAGTGAGGCTATTGCGCTTTGCAAAGCGCAATGAGGTAGTGTGTTTCGGTCTAATAACTCAAAACCGTAGCTCGAATTACCAATCCGAGTTACTCAACACAATCTACATATTAAAATCTTATAGATTACTGAATTTTTTTTTAAAGTTTTCTAACTATTTTTTTGAGTTTTTGAAAATTGTATAGAAAATGCACAAAAATTTGTATATAAAATGGGTCCTTTTTCAAAAATTCAAAAAAAAAAAAAAGATTATGGTGAGCAACTTGGATTGGTCATTTGAGCTATAGTTGATGAGATATGAGGCCGAATCGCACTAACCACCGCGCTTTCCAACAATGGGTGAAGGCGTTGTTGGAGTGTGTGGTGACAAAAGAAAGATGGAGAAAGGAAAAATAGTGAATGGATGCAAATAAGGGGTTTAAATAAAGGGAATGACAATAATTTTTTTTATAATTTCAAACAATTTAAATATTAGTTGATAGCTTATGAAATTTTGGTGTATTTACAAACGGTGCCCGTTTAAATGTTTAATGATTATTGACTATCAAGTATATATAACTTAAATAGCTTAAAGTTAGTGGTCCAGCACTGCTACGCCTACTGCTAGAGAGTCATGCATGCGTATATATGTAATGTAGCGACTAGCAGCGAGAAGCTTGGAAACAACATCGTATTATGATATGCTACATGTTTCAGTGGCAGTAATCAGTAATCACTGATCGGCATTGAATTTAGTCGGCTCAAATGGTCAACCGTACGTTGTCTTTCTCATAGTAGTAGGTGACACTTAATTCAGACCCTACTATTTCCATTCCTTTCTCTTTCTTTTTTGGTTTTTAATTATTTATAACTACATATGTATTTTTTTTCTCTCAATATACAATTATGCTGTTACAAATATTAACATTCAATTCATACATTTAAAGTTCTTACATAGTAATTCACTAAATAAATGAACATGCATTCACACACACATTTAACAGTTTCTTTTCTGTGACCTTTTTTTTTTTTTTTTTTTAAGTTGTTTGGATCTATAAAGTTTAGTCAAAATTATCAAATGCCTGTGTTCCATTATGTATAAAACGGAAATAGAAAAAAGAAATCTATAATAGCCGTGTGTCAAAAAAAAAAAAATAACTCAAAGATAATGTATTTAATGTTTTAGGTAAGGGAAAATTGGCTTTTCAGCCTTTTATTTTTATATCAAATTTGACCTCATTTTTGCTTCTTATGTGGCTAAAAGTATTATAAAATGACTTATATAATTTTATATAGCATCTCTTCAAATAATATTAAAGTATTTAATTAGGCAATATATGGTGTTAAGCTAATAGTTACCCACAAATTAAATGATTTAAATACATTCAAACGTCTTTGATTAGCTTTTTGTATGTTTTTCACATTAATTTTTAGCCTCATTTATACATTATATATACAAGGCTAAAAAAAGCCTAAATGATCTAAATCATCACATCTTTTATATTTAAGCACATATTATGTATAAAATCCAACTTAAATTCAGTCAAAGTGCATTTAGATAACTTTATTAATTAAATCAACTTCGGTCTCCTTATTCCTTGTTATATGGCTAAGTCCATTCTAAGATGATTTAATTAGCATTGGTTATGTAGTGTAATAGTCTAATAGATTGAATTAATTAGCATTGGTTTCTTACGTAATATCACCCTTTTTATTTATTTATTCATTGAATGGTTATATATCTATATCTATACTATTATAAAAAGCACGTAAAAAATGGACCCATTCATTTGGTCACGGTTTTCATCAAATGGAGAAAAATTTCTCCTGTCAGTACTCGAATAGCCACTGCTTTGAAATTACACACTCTCACGATTGAACCGATAATGCTTCAGCTTATGCTTACGTTAAAGTCTGTGCACATACAAATGAGCATTAATTTATTCTTCAGATATTGAAAAAACAATTCATAGAAAATCAGCAGTCCTTAGGATCTTTTTGATTTTCAGTGGACCAAACATTATTAATTTTATACAAAGCTTACGTGATAAAGAGGAGGGAGAGGGATCCATTAACAATGCTTATTTTGAGAATAGAGCTTTTTAAAAATTTATAAAAATTCATAAAAAATCTTAAAAATGAAAAATAGTTCACTGATGTATTATTTAACTTATACAAATTTCAATTAATTTGAACATCGTCCAATGACTTATCAAATTTTCGTGCACTTTTCAACGGTTATTATTTAGCGGATCTTTAAAGAGCTAACAAATGTTGTTTAAATTGAATATAATCGGAAACATAATCAATCTATAAGTTAAGAAATACTTCCGTAAAAATTTTTTCTATTTTAAGATTTTTATGATTTTTTATATTTTGTAAAAAGTGATATTGTCAAGTCCTCCATGATAAATTATATTATACATATTTATTGTATAGATTACTTGTTACTAATTAATGTTTGATGGTGATAGTAAAATTAAGGATGATAATATCATGTGAGTAAAAATTTGTAAATGCAAAAGATATATTGTACATCATCGTTTATTAAAATTTTTAGTACACAAATATGGCCATACCAACATTATCTATATACAACTGTTAACGTTTAAAAACAAATTTGCTTTGAAGCTACTAAAATGTTGCTTGGAAACTCTGAAGGTCATTGAAATTTTTTTGCTACAAATAGTAATAAGTTTCTATTAACCACGTTCATTAGGATTTAAATAAAAATAGAAAACCATTGCAATGACTTTTCACAAACAATCCCAAATAGAAGTATTGAATTGTTAAAAAGCACTCCCACATGGCATTCTTGGACCCACACGCAATATGATCCCTAGCGTCGTTCCATGCACACATCTAAAAGTTTCGAATCTCAGTGACTTTACTAAATCAGATGATCAAAAAGTGAGTAGACGATCAAATTGTGCACTCGCGGGTGTACCCACCCTGCTCCCTTTCCCATTTGCTCTCCTCTCTGTACGAAGAAGCACCTCCAAGAGGTGGCAAAATCTGATCTGACTCGAAAAACCCGCCCGATCCGAACCCGACCCGACTCGAAAAACCCGCCCGACCCAACCCGACCCGACCCGACCCGAAAAAATGTTGGCAGACGTCAACCTGATATCCGACCCGACCTGAACCCAACCTGACCCAAAAAAATGCCAGCAGCTGTCAACCTGATACCCGACCCGACATTTCCATTTGGTCAAACTAACCCGACCCGACCCGACCCGAACCCGACTCGACATGACAATCATACCACCTCTTGGCTCCCTTTCCCTTCGATCCCCGGATTCCGCCACCCCCTTGGTCGTCCTCTCAATCTTAATTTCAAACTCGACCCCGCTCAAAATGGTATCCGCAATGTTACCGATTCGTTTGTTTGTGCTTGACGCTTCAGCTGCTCCAGTCAGTCAGGCATGTTCCTCCTCTCATAGTGCCTTGGATATAATATATCTTCACCTACAAGTACACAATTGACAGTAAACCAGCTTGCTGCCAAATTGTTTTGCCAAGAGGTTTATAAATGCATCCAAGCAAAAAATCTATCTCTATTCAACCTAAAATTTTATTCCCGTTTATTAAGTAACTTTTATAAGTTTGTAGATTTGAACAATTGTAAGCAATTGGCTATGACAAAACAAATTGATAGTGGGTTGGGTGAGGTGGAGGCGATCATGCACAAAAATGATTCCTACAAAAAATGATCCCTGATAATGTACTTTTCCTTAATCTCTTCTCTATGTAGTATACTCATTACCCTATGAAAGTTCAAAGGGTAATGAGTATACTCCAAAGAGGCAGTAATATGAACTACTCGAATAGCTACTACTTTGGATTGTTGTCTTACTAAGTACTATGATATGAACTTTTTTGAATCATTATATTGTTAGCTTGAATAAAAATTAAAATTTCCCCGCCGCGAGGCACGGATACGCCTCTAATACAGTTACAAAGTTTGAACTTTTCTTAGCAAATAAAACGTTATTGCACCGTAACATAACTCAAGACTTAAATATATACAAATACTCAACTTAATTTGTAGATATATTATTAAAATGCATCGACGGGGTGACGATGAGACAGGAATTGACTGATGTCCGAACCCATCGTACTTTTTTTTCTTCTGGAAAAAGCTCACTACAACACACTCTACGTCTCCCCCGACATAATTTAGTTCAAGGAATGATTATCTCCATTTCTATGAATAATTGTGATCTACCAATCCGTCTTATTTTGGTTGCTTAATCTAACAATTTTCAAAATTATTGCAAAAAACTGGATATTCTTCTATTAATTAAATTCTCTGTTATTTTCTTATACGCTCCAACAAAAAATATAAAATACACTACATATCCCGAATTCTTGTAATGTTTTACACTGAACTGTACTTAATTACATATACCACGTTTTTAAAAAATTATGTATGCTATATTAAAAAAAAAAGGTCAGAAATTCATTACAATACATTCGATCAATGAACTGTTGCCACAATATATGGAACCAGAGAGGAGGAATAAAGGTAAGAGTCAGAAGCCGTGCAATGCTATATGTATGTCGGTATATCCTTGTCACAACCGATTGTCAAAGCTAATTTACTCGAAAACATTCCTTTTCAACCCCAATTAAAAAAGGCCAATCCAAATATACGATGGGAATATATTCATTTCATGTACCATACAATACTATACAAAAAGATTATGGGTTTGTTACACCACCCTCACCCTGAAAAGTTTTAGCCCCACAAATCGACCCCTGTTCTGTTCTGTTCTGTTCTGTTCTGCTCTGTTCTGCTTTGCAAAATATATATTTCTTGTGCAGTGGGTCCCACGCGCGAAATTAGCTCAACTCCACCGTCATTATACAGTTCATTCATAATTCCTTTTTTAATCACTTTTTCAAATATAATAGGTATTATAGTTCTTTCCCCAAATAGTGCCTAAATCATTTTAACCTTAAAATATATTAATAGAGAAGTGTCCATTTCATTAACTTCAAGCAAATTTTTATTTTCGTTAACATAACTTCTATTAATTTATTTTTGTTATAAGGCCACACAATGAATTTGAAAATATAAACAAACCAATATATATCCAAATGTGCATTCTAAAAGAAGAAAATAATAATTATTTGAAATTTTAAAATGATAGACAAATATATGTTAATATAAACAAGTTCTAGTTTTCCATTTTTGCACGAATGTAAATTACGACATAGGCGATATGCATATTGTAGGAAGGAAACTGATATTCATATTATATGAGTCAATATACATTATAATTTACATAATATTCAAGTTACCTATATAAATATATATAATACACTGTACAAAATAAGTAGCATACTAAGTCATTAATTCGAATAGTTTACTCATTTAATAAAAATACAAACGCCGTTGGTATCAATTTTCTTAGTATCTCTGTAATATTTTCCTGGTAAGAATTAATGTTGGGAGATTAATTTTACTTAAAAAACCAGAACAATTATCTTTGTGTAATTAATAAATTAAGGGATCTTTACCATTATCCTAATGTTCTAAATAAGAAAATATATAGAACTTGATATTTTTATCGTTGGATCAAAATGTCTGACCAATGCTATTTAGAATAATTTTAGTGGGCTCTTTTGAGACAAATGCAGTCTATTTGCTTTGTTAATTTTAATTCAATGGCTCAAGTTGAAAAAAAAAAAGATTGTTAATTTCCATTTACAAAAATATATATGATTTCATTTTCTATGAGTGTACTTGGTTCTTGACTAAAAATTTAAGAGGAAATTTTCTTGTTCCCATTTTTTTGTCTACTCTAAATGTTTCTCACCAAGATTCTAATTCAAAATTCAGATTTTAACCAATTACTTAGTTATTTTTATTTTAAAAGTCAGATCCTATTTGTTGCACCATGATGTTATGATGAATATTTGTCCATACAATCTGGCAATCATACCTATTAATGGGGATCGAGGTATTGAGACTTGCTGTGACGAGGACAAATGCATGTGGAAAGCTATGTTGACTTGGAAACAAAGAAAGTGCGACGAAAGCCTCAAATGAGTGTGATCTAGAACCTCCAGTCCAGGTGTATGTCAATGCAAGCTGTTCTATGTTGTGCTGTTGTTGAGGTGGTTACCAAAGGTAAGAAAGAGAAGTAGCAGGAAAAGGGAATTAAGTGACAAGAATTTTCTAAAGTAAAAATTGATTGGCGATGTGGTAGGAGGAGGAGGAGGATATATCATATATGAGGATGAGGAAGATATTCGGAGTATCTCACAAAGGGTACTGCGGTTGTTTGGCGTAGGCTTTCATTTCCATGAGATTTTTAAGGTCAGGTCAGGTCAGGTGTCGTCGCATAATTACATGTCACCGCTCTCTCTTCATTTGTGACACTATCTGCTAATGATGTTTTGCAGCTGAGTCGTTATATATTGCCTCCTGTTAAATTAATGCACGAGCTTTTATTTTAGAATCATGGCATATGATGCATGATGCCGTGGGACACATTATGATTTTCATGTAAAATTTATAAATATAATTAATTAATGCGTGAGAAATTGTTTAGGAGGGGAGGGGTACACATGCAACCCCTGCAATTTATATATAAAGGTCGGTCTTATTAGAAGTAATTAATTATAGTTAGCTACCACCACTTGACCTCTTAAAATCATATATAAGTTGAAGATATTAATTTATGCTCCATTATATGAATGAAAACAAATTAAAGATGTGTTGTGAACGGACTCTTGTCGTATGTTTTGATTTAGGAAAGAGTCATGTGTGGGCTGGGCTGTAGAACTGTACAAATATATA
The DNA here is from genome assembly GCA_030179965.1 of Cyperus esculentus. Classification (NCBI taxonomy): domain Eukaryota; kingdom Viridiplantae; phylum Streptophyta; class Magnoliopsida; order Poales; family Cyperaceae; genus Cyperus; species Cyperus esculentus. Next base: position 113,199 of record JASGLE010000066.1, on the reverse strand, counting down.
TATATATATATATGATGGAGAAGGCGAGCGATCGATAGACTGATGAAGGTTGGTGCCGCACCCGCACCCGCACGTGAGTTGTTTCATGTTGTTTCTCATTCATCGATCATCGATCATTGATCATTGTTGAGGCCTTCTCTGCTCTTTACTTTTAATTATATGACTCTAGCTGTGGCTCTTTGTACTCTGCTCATTACCAACTTCCAGCTTTCAAACAATTAATTGTAGTCATGTATACAAACATGCCTTAATTCGATATTTTTTATTTTATTTATTCATACTTTATGTGATAATTAAATATAGATATATACTTCCATCATATATGTTAATTTTCTCTCATTTTAATTAAAAAGTATATATGTGTTTACTACATGGACAGAACCAATTCCCTCTTGTATGTACAACTTAAAGGTTGCAGCCATGAAATGCCCAAATATATATTCATGTCAAATTGTTTGCATTATTATTAATTCTGTTGATGCGGATGAAACATATATCACATGTTACTGTTGACTTAATTCCAAAATTATGCATGGTTATTTTAATTAGAGCCTTTTTCAATTGACAACTGTGTAAGTGAATTATACATGCAAATGGTATCTACTATACTGTTAATTGAGGATAAGTTATTAATTACAACCAATGCGCCATTTTCCACATGCATGAATTGTTTCACCAAATTAATTAAACGCATCTAATATAAATTTTGAGAGGCAGTGGATGTGTGGAGTGGAGTCCCCTTTGCATTTTGGATCCATTGCATCGCTTTTGTTCTCTGTTTTTGGGCCCATTTTTCTTTTCAGGGTTGGTGGCTCTTCTCTATTCTATCAAACAGAAACACATTTCAAGACTTCAAGTACAACAAAAATATATATGGCATCACATATAGGGGTGTCAACGATCGGTTTTTTTGACGTGTTATCGTTTCGTTTCGTCCTTGCGAAACGGTTAACGCATGGATTTTTTGTTGCGTTCAAAGAACGGCACGAAAAACGCAAACATCGCAGGTTGCGTTTTATAGACGAAACAAAACACGAAAATAGATTATTTCGGCCTCGTTTGTTATCGCTGCGGTTTTCCGTTTTCCGATTTATTTCCGAAAAAAAAAACGGAAACGTGTTTGGTGAGACAGCGGTGTTTCCCTTTTTTTCAATCCATTCGGAGAAAAAAAAATGAGTTTCCCAAAACGTTCCCGGATCGATTTCCATTTACCATTTTCATTTCTCCCCGCCAAGGCGCCAAATGAAATTAAGGAATTACGCCTCCATCTTCTCCTCTCCCTCTATAAAATCGCCAAACCAAATCAGAAAACCTAGCCTCAATCTCACAATCGCTGGCAAAGAAGAAGCATTAAGAAAATTTTGGTCAATTAATCCTACAAGATAGGCCGCTAAGATCCAAAGCTTTGGTACTCATCCTGTTTTCTCTCTTTGTTTCTCACGACCTTTCAGTATTTGTTTTATATATTTTTTTTTTCCACTAACGCTGTTGGTTCTGCTCCAATTTGGTCGATTTTAATTTGATTCATGCTCGGTCCATTGAACGAAGGTACTAAGGTCCAATAACAAACAATAATATCACTATTTATTGTAGATTAGAAGTAATTATGTGATATGAAATTTTAACCCCAGATCTGATCAAATGTTACAATACTCAAGAAAAGTATCATAATTTTACTGTTTTGTACTTGGATGTGTTCCCTTAGTGCTAAGCAAGTTCAATCTGTGTGTTACTAGTAGAAAATTTATTATATGCCAGTGTATAGTTTTTTCTATATGATATCACAATACATTGTGTTACTGCTCCCTGATCATACCCAAGTTAAAATACACTGTTATGGCTTTCCCCTTGTACCACTTCTCGCCTACAGTAGATGGCAGAACCAGTTCATACTTGTGAGGATGATGAAGTTGCTGAGGTTGATGGCGGTGTATGGGCTCGTCAATTTGAGGATCTCTTTATCAGCTTGGTTGAGGAGGAGGTCAAAAAGGGAAATAGAAAGACAACAACTTTAACAAAACCAGCTTGGAGTAGGATTCGTGAAGAAATGAGAAAAAAAGGAAGAGATCTTAAGGCTGATCAATTAAAAAACAAATTCAATTCTTTGAGACAACGTTGGAAAGATTTCACTTCGTTACTCAACGAGACAGGGATGGGCTATAACAGTGAAACTGGGCAATTGACTGCTGCTGAAGAAACATGGCAGAGGCTGTGCAAGGTATGTAATACTTGACTGGTAATTATGCTTATATATATACATGTAGGTAGTTGTTTGTAGTCATCTACTCATCTAACACTCTTAAATTCTTATAGAAATACAAGACAGCAAGGAGGTTTAGAAAGAAGGGCTGCAAAGAATACCCAAAACTAACTGTCATATTCGGTGATACCACTGCTACTGGAGAAGAGGCTCATCCATCCACAAAGAGTCCATCTTTGACTGAGTCTGAGGAGTCTGATAACGAAGAAACTGAGTCGCAAAGAGAAAAGAGAGCAAAACACCTTAATGGTTCAAAGGCTTCAGGTCGCAAGGCTAGAGAGAATCTACACTCAGCCATGGCATACGCATTTACTGTCATGGGGGAGAATTCTAAAAGAAAGTTGGATCTTTATGAAAGGAGAGTGTCGGGAAATGAACTTCCTTTGATAGAAAAAAACAATGAAGATGTGGTTGTGCAGTGCATCAAGGAATTAGATGGCTTAGAAGGAGTAAACCCAACAGCTTACACAAAAGCTGTTGAGATTTTAGAGAAAAGTCCTACATACAGGACTATGTTCATTGCAATGTCAGAAACTAGGAAGAGAGATTGGGTCCTCAATTTAGGCCATTAATATTAATCATATTATATATTATAGTTAATTAACAATGTATTAGGAATTTGCATTTATAGTTAAAGGTTTTCTTTTCATCTTTATGATTATGGTTGCATGGCACTTATGTAGAACTATCAATAAATAAAATAAAGTTTTATGATATATGCTGATTGTGTTGGTATAATTAGCGAATTTCTAATCCAAATTTTTTGTATTATAGGAATGGATAACGATGATATTTTGTTTGAATCGGATGAAGAAACAGAAGCTATTGTCATGCTGTCCATTGGAACTATCTTAACAACACGATATTTTGAGAGCAAGCCTCGTCCACAACGGATTTCAAAACTGACTGGACATGAGTGGATTGTAGAAATTCTAAATGGTCATCCAATGACTTGCTATGATCTATTTAGAATGGAGAAAATAGTCTTCATCAACTTATGTGAGTACTTGAAACTTAAAGCGTCATTAACTAGTACAAAGCACCTTTCTTTGCAAGAGCAAGTGGCGATTTTTCTTCTCGTTATTGGCCAAAACAAGAGGCATCGTTATGCCGCTGATCGATTTCAACATTCGACATACACAATATGTATTCATTTTAAAAGAGTACTTCGAGCTGTTTGTTCAATTGCAAAGCACATTATTGTTCCCCCTTCCTTTGAGGAGACACCTCCAGAAATCAAGTACAATCCGAAGTACAAATATTTCAAGGTAATGTTGTCATGTGAAAGATAAATTGTGATTTCTTTGTTGTATTAATAGAATGCTGACTATTTTTATTTTGCAATTTTTAGAAATGCATTGGAGCAATTGATGGGACACACATTTCAGCTCGAGTTATAGGAGATAACGAAGTGCGCTATCGTGGAAAGCGAGTTGCTCCAACACAAAATATGATGTGCGTTTGTGCTTTTGACATGACTTTCACATATGTGATGGTTGGTTGGGAAGGTACTGCAAATGACTCTAGAGTTTTCATGGAGACTATTACTAAACCAGAAAATGGTTTTCCACTTCCACCTTCTGGCAAATACTATGTTGTTGACTCAGGCTATACTAACATGCCAGGATTTCTTTCCCCTTACCGTGGAGAAAGGTATCATCTGCGTGATTTTAGAGACAGTATTATACCTCAAGGACCAGAAGAGAGGTTTAACTACTTGCATTCTTCATTGCGAAATGTCATCGAAAGATGCTTTGGTGTTTTGAAAGCCCGTTTTCCCATTCTTAGAGATATGCCTAATTACTTGTTTAAGAAGCAAAAATATATAGCACTTGCTTGTTGTGTTATCCATAATTTTATTAGAATAGAGCCATTAGCCCATGATGCTTTGTTTGCTGAGTATGAAGATGATAACTTGATTTGTGATGAATCTATTGGAGTTGGACAAGCAAGCAACTCAAGGGAGCGGGAGGCAGTTAGTGTTAGTCCGGCCGATCTTCGTCGCATGAATGACTTTCGAGATCGATTGGCACAACGCATATGGAATAGACATGTGATCAGTCAACAACAATGAGAAGGAGAGATTCATGAAGACAATATTTTTTTTTTGTTACCCTTTTCCCTTTTTATTGTAATTTTTATTACTGGTTGAAACTTATAGAAATTTAATATTATTCTAGCTTGCGAATAGAATGTGACATCGCTTGTTTTATATCGTATACATTTGTTAGTCATTAAATTTTGTTAGTCATTAAGTTTTGTTAGTCATTATGTTTCGCTGGCATTTAATTAGCTCAAATTTTAGAAACGGAAATGGTTTTTTAGAAAGAAAACCAGAGAAAACGGAAAACCATTTCCAGTTTTCCAAAAACAGAAAACGATAAAACACAAATGATACCAAACGAGGCCTTCGTTGCGTTCTTTTTCGTTTTTCCGTTTGAATTCCACCGGACTGCAATTTTGTGGGACTGCAGAGTACGTTTGGATGGGATTTGATAAAAATCCAACAGATGCATGTGACGGTGAGGATCAAGGATCAGTGCCTCTTGGTTTGACCAGTCTCTTTACTGTCTTAAAAAAATCCACCGCTCACCTATTCTCTTCTTACCTTTTGACCTTTCCTCTTTTCCCCTTCCACTTTTCACCATCTCTCTGGCAGACAATGCCGGCCGCCCGCACACTGGAGGAGCACCAAAAAAAGAGCCTCGCCTCACCGGAACTCTACCGGTGTAAGTTTGTTGTCGTCTTCAGCTTGGTTAGCAGTAACTGCTGATGGCGCTGGTGACGTGTCGGCAACGTGCAGCAGCAAATCGACAGCCATCGAGGCATCTTGCGAAGGCTTTACCGTCGATGCAGTCGTGCCCTACAGACGATAATCAGTGTCTCGCTGTGAGAGTCTTCTCTTCACATCGCTGCAATCGAAGGTTCTGGCACTGGTACTGATTTGGTACCAGTACCAGTAGCTTTGTCTTCCTTGGTGTATATTTACGAATTGGGAGATGAATTTTGTACAGTATTGATTTATTGTTCTTTGGATTACGAATTTGATATTTAAATTTAAATCGAGTTTTGATTTGTATTATACTGGTGATGTTTCTTTTGTTGTTAGTACTGTATGTATTGTATTAACTGGCATTAGTTGTGTAAATATTGTTTTTCTATTTACCAGCACAAAAGTTGCAAATTTAGTACTGATAAATCGAGTTTTTACTTTTTTTGTTGTTTTCGTTTTTCAAACGTTTTAATCGTTTAGTTTCGTTATGGCTAACGAAACGAATAACGCAAGGGATTTGAGTGGCGTTAAAATGACGAAACGCCAGACGCCAGAAAAAAAATTTCCGTCTCTTTAACGCAACAGTTAACGACAGTGCTTAGTTTCGTGGTCGTTATCCACGTTTGACAGCCCTAATCACATATCCCTCTCTCTAGTCTCTAGTCTCTAATCTCTATATATATATCCTCTCATCTCTTTCTCTACCAGTTTAATTAATACACATACCATAGCTCCTCATCCATCCATCCATCCCCTTGTACTACAAGCTAAAGGCACTTTAACTTCTATCTGTCTCTTTTCCAGAAACAATTTATATATATAAAAACCAATTGAACTAGAATAAAAATCTTGAGCAAGATAATTAAGGTGAAGATGAGCATCACTGTGAATGGACAGTCGTGTGTACCTCCCGGCTTCCGGTTTCACCCGACCGAAGAAGAATTGCTCAACTACTATCTCAGAAAGAAGGTTGCATCCCAACGGATCGATCTCGATGTAATTCCAGATGTTGATCTCAACAAACTTGAGCCATGGGACATCCAAGGTACGCACAATTAATTATCTCATGATCTTTTAATCTCCATTGATGAACATAATTAAGTCTGACAATTGTGTTTCCTTTTTCATAGCTTTGTTGTTCCTGTGTCCCCATTTGGTTGTACACCCAAATTTTAAAATATATAACTTTTACTACTCATTGATGTAATCACTATTATTACTTTTAAATTATTTTGGCTGCCAAAATAAATTATTAACAATCACAAATGCTCCTTTCTTTACCAAAGAAATTGCAGGCCCTTTTGTTTTATATTACGACCCTTGCGAATAGAAAAATGCAAATAGCTACCCAAATTCTCAATAAAAAAAAAAAGAAAAGAGTAAGAACTGACAAATCTTATTTTGCATTGATATCTTTGCATAGAGAAATGTAAGATAGGGACTACACCGCAGAATGAGTGGTACTTCTTCAGCCACAAAGACAAGAAGTACCCGACGGGTACGCGGACCAACCGTGCAACAGCCGCTGGGTTCTGGAAGGCCACCGGTCGTGACAAGGTGATACACACAAGCATCAGACGCATCGGCATGAGAAAGACATTGGTATTCTACCAAGGCCGGGCTCCACATGGCCAGAAATCGGACTGGATTATGCACGAGTACAGGCTTGACGACAATTCATCAGATACCAGCTTCAACTCAATTGTAGGTGCCTCAATCTGTATACCTCTTTAATTAAGCATGTTTTAATTTTCTATTGGAAAGAACGATCCCCACACTCTAATCATGAAGTTAGGTAATATATTAAGTATATATTCTTGAGTACGTATAATATATAGGACCATGCATACATACGCAATTAATTAATGTCATGAATAAGTGCAACTAACTTCGAGTTAGTTAATTTATCCTCAATTCTCTTTCTTCTTTTGTATATGATCATTGATCAATCTAAATGCACACAGATGTCACAAATTCGTTACTTAAATATACTAGTGACTGATACTGTTACGATCAATGCTTATAAGCTATAATTAACATTATTTTTGTGTTAATTTAAACAGATATCAAGTCCAATTGGAGAATCAGCAACACAAGAAGAAGGATGGGTGATTTGCAAAGTGTTCAAGAAGAAGTTGCTTTTGCAAAAGACATCGAATTGCTCTTCATCAATAATATCAAGTGAGATGAAGAGCCAGCTGATAGTGGACACCTCCAGCACCAGCAGTGACACTCTGGAGCAGATCATCCAGTACATGGGAAGATCATGCAAACAAGAGAAAGAAATTAACAGTACTAGTACTGAGAACCGATCAAGCAATTACATGAGTCGACAGCTAACACCCATAGGCATAGAAAATCTCTTCAACACTAGCACCATCATGCATGACAGGTTCATGAAACTTCCTCCCCTGGAGAGTCCGACCACGCCATCGGTACCAACCGATTGGGCCTCTCTTGAAAGCTTTGCTGCGGGCCAGCTGAACGTCGGACAATTGCCGAGCACGTTGAAGCAGACGGGAGCCCTTTTGGAGGAATATTCTGGCTTTGGGTTTGGTTCTGCAGGTGTTAAGCTGATGAGTAGCAAGGGAGAGGAGGAAGAAGAGAATGACGATAATGGTAGAAGCACAGGAGGTGATGGCGACCTATGGAGCTTTACAAAGTCGAGTGTATATTCTCCATGTATGACATATATTGAGAGTACTTTGTCTCCTTAACGGTATGGCGCACTAAAACGCATGCATGTGTAGACACTAGACAGACAGACAATTAAGCCACTAAATTAAGAGAGTACTGATTACTTTATATATATATATATATATATACTCGATCATACGTAGTTATGTAATTAGGTGAATTAATTACTTCTGATTATATATATTATGATTATGATTATGATATCAAATACATTTGTAGTACTGTACTTACTGTACCATATATATATATATATACAAAATGGATGAATGATTGAGCTGGGAGTTAGCAAGCTAGCGATCGAGAGGGAGATGGAAAGCGACTAGCCATAAGCATGCATGACGGATCTATATCAGTTGTTAATTAATTATTAGATTTAGCATATATATATATATATAATGCTCAGTGTTGCATGAAAGGCAAAGGCCTGCTAATTAATTGTTAGCAGCAGATCAAAAGGCAGATCAAAAGGTGTAAGCTTTAATTTCTTCTCTTCAGTAGTGCAGTGAGTGCATGGGTCCTCTTTCCAGTGGAGAATATATATGTAGCAGCTAGCCAAATATCTCCCAAATCACTTGCCATGTGGCTATCTATTAATTATGTGCTTTGTTTTTCTATATTTAATTTTTTATCTTATATTTTAATGTATATATTGACGTGTGTAGAAGATATTTCCAGTGAGTTTTTTTTTTTTTTTTTTTGTAACAAGTAATTAATAATTAGTGCTCTTGAAGTTATATCGTTATTTTTTAATTGAGGTGACAATTGTAGTCATGCTCACGAGTGAATCCCACATATAAAAATTATCTTGATATGTGTCAATTATATATAAAAAAATACGAACTTAAATTTAGTTGATTGACACACACACACACATATATATATATGATCGAGACATGGTGATACAGGTTGACTTGGTCAAACAAACTAATTATTCAACTTAATATCTTAATTATTCAGCTTAACATACTAATTATTTAACTTAACATCAATTAATTTATAAATTAATAAGTTGAAAATTAATTATATCAATAATTATTCAACTTAATAGATATTGTGCTTAAATTAGAACAACAATTAATTATTCAACTTAACATGCTAATTATAAGTTGATATTAAGTTAAATAATTAGCATGTTAAGTTAAATAATTAGTTTCCTAATAAAGTTTAATAATTAGTTCGTGTGACCAAAGTCAAACTATATGGTATTATAGTGATATGATAATAACATTTTCCAATATATATATTGCGGACTGAAACACCAAACAACACAATACTGACAAACTAAGATGAAAAATTTGGACGGAGCCCGATTCTTATCTACAATAATCTTTCTCCACAAAGAGACTGAAACATTGTATATATGCACATGCACCGGCCGGGCAGCCCGATCCATACAAGAACAGAAGAATTGAAGGACCAAACTGGAATGTGTCCCGGCAAACTTTATAGAAAGTGATGCTGATGGATCCATTTTCTTGTCATAAATAAAAGGGGAAAGGGGACAATTTATAATAAGAAGTTTTGGCTCGGTGGGGTCAAAATTGTACCATTCGCGGATTTACCCAAGATATAATAGTTATCTTGATAATAAAATTTTCCAAAAAACTTAATAAAATTGTTTAAAAAATCTTAAAAATAGAAAAAAAATGTATAGATATATTATTTGACTTATAGATTGAAAGTATCTCAAATTTCAATAAATTAATTAGGATATTTTTGATAGCTTATCAAAATTTTGTATACTAATTTTTAACAGTTACAAATTAATGACTTTTGATGGACTATTAAATAATATTTAAATTAAATTAAATCTAATTAGAAAAGATAGTCAATCTACAATGTTTAAAATTTGGGACTGCTAACTATCTCCTAAAAAATATCCCCCTTAAATATCCTCCATTAGTACATTATCTTGTGCATAAGTTATGAACACACTGATATAACAGATATGAACACCCGATAATACATTGTATGAACACTTAAGTTAGCTAGGGTGAATGGTCATTCACCAGAATGGGAATTTAGGGCGTGTCCTACATAAATTCCTTCACCATAACGTGGAATCTTGGACGCCCTACTCATAATCTCATGCGGGTAGATATGAACATCTGATACATAGACTATGAACACCCCGATGAATAGGTATAAGCACCAAATTTGTGCGAACATTTATTTATCGTAACGCTATATTACAACAAATTTGACAATTAAGTGGTGAGACTTGACTTTTAGAGTAAAAATAAATGTATAATTGGTGAGAATTTAAAGCTTAAACTAGAATCTTGATGGGAGATATTTAAGAAGACAAAAGAAGAGGACAATTAAAAAGGTTTTCTCTGGCCAGTTTACTAATATTAATTATTCATTTTTTGTTGTTTGTTTATTTAATTATTTTAGGGTAGAAAGGGCGTAGGGTGTTTAGGGCCGGATGCAGTTAGCAGAACCAATTAATTCACTTTTGGAAAAATTTGGTGGTTCGATGGACTAACATGTGCCACACATGCGCGCAGTCCCCATGCATGTACAAATTGTCCATATGACCATATCTTTATGAATTATGATTAGGTGCCCTTTCATCATTAAATTCCCAAGAGAAGATGTCAAGATGAAGATGATCAAGATCAGAATCAGATACATCATACATATATATGCTATATGCGCAACAGGTTGTAGCTAGAGACATATAATTGGTGGCGGCGTCCAATCTAAATAATACCATTTATATATATAGTTATATCAGGATATACATATTCAGGACGAATACTGTTGATCGCGGCTTGTTTCATCCACGTATACATTATCCCCGAATTATATATAGTTGCAGTTATTCTTATTTAATCTACGTACGTACGTAGCATGTACAAACTTAGCATCAATATTTCTTTATTATTTATGAGCTATTTTCTATAATTCGATATAAATACTTTTAAACTCTAAAAATGAAAAGTTTTTGTTTTCCTCAATATTTTTATACGAATAATTCGTTGATATGTATTAACATAAATTTTGAGGCTAATTGCATTAGCAATTAGTATATATAGGATCTAATTGTACTGTCGATCGAGATTGTTTGTCAGTTACAAACCAAAGAAAATGGACATATAATCTACATATATATATATATATATATATATATATATATATATATATATATATAAAGCATCAAATGTCTGCAGGTGTGTTCTGATACAGTGTCAATTGTCAAACAAGTTGATATATTGATATATAGATCGAGACAGGAAACGACCGATCGTCGACACTCTCCGACGCATGCACTAGATATATATATGCTCAAATATGTCACAAGGAATTAATGCCCCACATATATATATTATATATGTAATTATGTACTAGCACCCAACAGATACGTTACACCCACTTAATTATCATATACGTACTAATTCATATTCATTTTAACCTCCAAATGTCATATATATATGTACCATGTACGCACGCGGTTTAAAATTGTAGCTGACTAGATCGAGAAAACATATATATGACGTTAGCTATATATATATATATATATATAATCCACCAGCATATATTTATTTATTAATTAATTATTGACAGAAATATCTAGGATTAAATGAACTCCAACACCGTCTAGATTTTAGACGTACCCAAATCATCACATAATATATTGATTAAGTCTGGTCGAGCCCACTTCGATCTTATATTGACATCAACCAGCTTAATTAATTCGACCGGTTATAAATTAATTAATTGCAGATGAAATTTCGAGAATATAATATATATATATATGTATTCAAAACAGTTGCATGGATTATATATATTAGCCTTTTAAGGTTTATATCGTCTCACAGGATCTAATTAAGGGATCGGATATTGTCCAAAGAATCCTGAGAGCTGTACGATCTAATTGTTAGTAATTGATCAACCGTGATTTAATCATGTAGGTGCTAAAAATAGTATGCTGGTTATATTTATAATGATGGAGTCACATGCTGTCACTGTTGATAAGCATATAAACGGTTTAATCATAGCTTTGGACGGAGACTGTCCAAATGGCTTTGAACAAAATTCTAATCCGGATCTTAATTATGAACCTAGCTATTTCTGAGTAAATTAATAGGTCTTTATGAATTTTAATCAGCTTTCAACTGCTATGGTTTTTATGTTGTTGCTGAATTTCCGTTCGATTAATTAGAATTTAATATATATATATATATATATATAGCATGCATGCATGATTTGGATAATTTCTGTTACCTTAAGCTTTTTTTTTTACTTGATGCGTGTAAATTAATTAATTCACAGAAAAGGAGGCAATATATATTGGAGTGTTAGGAGTGTATTAATATTTTACTATACTCGTCAACACCATATATATATATATATATACATACTTTAAAGATTTGATTAGTTATATGATTTATATATAGAGGAGGGATCCATTGACAATGCATATTTTGACAATCTTGACAATGATCATCTTTAAAAATTTGTAAAAAATCATAAAAAATCTTAAAAATGAAAATTTTTTTATGGATGCATTATTTAACTTATAGATTGATAGTGTTTCAAATTTCAATCAATTTAAACATCATTTGATGCCTTATCAAAATTTTGTACATTTTTTAACGGTTGTAATTAAAAGATCATTAAGGAGCTATCAAATATCGCTTAAATTGAATATAATCGGAAACATAATTAATCTGTAAGTTAAACATAACTTCCATAAACTCTTTTTCATTTTTAAGATTTTTTATGATTTTTTACAAATTTTTAAAGATGACCATTGTCAAGATTGTCAAAATATGTATTGTCAATGGATCCCTCCTCATATATATATGTACCTATATATCTGTAGACCATAGTGGGAAGCCAATTGCCCATAATTTAATTTCATGGGCTTTAATTAATTCTTTTTTGCATTTCAGTTGTTTGGGAGTTGGGACTAATCTATATAAAGTAACGTAGTAGCTTGTTCACCAAACAGGACCCATGCTACGAATTATATATTTTCCCTAAAAACTATATATTAATGTGTTATGTGTATGTGTATCCTCCAATTAATAATCAAGCATTAGGCATTAGAGACGAGTCGGCAAATCACTTCATGACGTCTAAATGTTGATAAATAAAGATATATGAATCAAGAAAGCAAAAGCAGGGTTTCAGAAATTGACACTCTCCACAATATATACGAGTTATGACGGCAAGCTAGCCGGCAAATCACAAATGCCTCCTAAAAGAGAGAAAGCAACTTGGCAGGATACTCACCACATGATGGTAATTCCTTTCTTTAATATAGAAATTAAGTTCATACGGTAACAGTAAATTAATTCTCGTTTTTTAATTATAGATTATATATAGAGGATTAGGGAAGGAGCATATATATTAATTGATGATCATATATAAGCTTCAAACACATCGTTATGTACGTATATATATATTCTTTACAACGATATACAAATTTTGAATTTTATATATATAAAGTTATAAACTATCTTGAATGTCTTCTTATTGAACACGTACTTGGCAAAATAAAATTGAGAAATATTGACAGCTTTAGTGAGGCTTCAATATTAAGAACTGAATCATATATGCAAAATGCAAGGGCAGCGAGGCTTCAATATTACTGATTCTTAATTAGGTAAAATGGTAAATAGTTCATACACTGTTAGCATGCATTTCACGAGAGAATTAACACATGGGATAATTAGTGAGGGACCAACGTAAAAGCTTGCTTGTATTTGGCTACTCAGATGTGTATAGGCTTTTAATACCCTAAGCAAACACTCGATCGCAAAGTACAATCTCGTGTAGTACAGTCGAGGTCGAGTCCACAAGGACGGAAATTAAATCTAAACAATACTCTAAATTCAATCCTAAAAGAAGTGTTTTTGATATTTTGGTCTAAAAGTGGGGGGGTTATCAGAGATTGATTTCAAAAACAGTAAAAGATGCTAATCAGTAACAGCAGTAAGTAAAGACTTAAAAACAAATGCTAAACAGGCGTTCCTAGGGTCTTTGGAATCAAATTGTTGTCTGGATTAATTGTCTGCAGCACGCAAGATGTCTCCTACGGGTCGCAAGGGTATGGTTAGGGATTACAACACCGGTTGCAGGCCGCAGGATGTCTCTTGCGGATCGCAATCGGAGTTGTAACCTCTATCTTGCACTTTCTTCAGATGCTTGCGGGTCGCAGGATGTATCCTGCGGTCGGCAGGCAACTGACATAAAGTAGTTTCAGTTCTGGTTCGGCGTTTTAACTCGAGTTACCAATTCCTAATCAAACCAGAGATGCTACAAGTCCCTCAGTTGTCACGTTTTGGTACTTTTAACAATTCTAATTCAATGGAATTTCATAGGGATATCTCTAAGCATACATTCAATTTACTTTTATACTAGGATTCGGTTTAACTTTCGTTAAACCGCAATTTCTCCTCTCGGATACTCTTGGACAGCGAATAATCAATCCAAATAGTGCAAATAATAGTTCTTGATCAGATGATATACATAACCACACCGGATTTGACCTAATCCGCGGGTTTACCATACAAACAAGCAAAGTCACAAACGCGATATCATGAAAACGCAAAGCAAACTGAAAACAACTCAAGTCAAACGAGTTTGCAATCAATCCATACAAGCAAGTTTCATCCTAAACCTTAGAAACTAAAGATCTACTCACTCATAACAAAAGAAAACAAAGAAAACAAGAAAATAGAAGAGTTCATGATGATGAAACCGAAGAAGAAACTCGAATCCACTTGATCTTCAACTTGGAGGAAGAATCTCTCGAACCTCCTTCAAAGGATGATGAAACAAGCAAAACGGTTGTCTTCTCTGGTCTCTGGATGGCGACTGGATGTGAAGAGATCTCCAGAGATATCTGGAAAACCTAAAAAGACTGCCTTATATAGGCGAGGGCGCCAAAACAAGAAACAACCCAGAATTTTAACCTCCTTGCGGCCCGCAGGATGCCTGATTTGGTGGTTACTACCAGCAGGCGGTTTCCAGTGCCAGCAGGAAGTAGAAACTGCAGTGTAACCACTACTTGCGTCCTACAAGGGGTGTCTTGCGGCCCGCAGGAAGTGCATTCCAGCGCCGTCTTATCGTTCCATGCTCCGAATCCCGTCCAAATAGCTCCAAAAGCTCAATTTACCTGAAAATTGGACAAAAGCACAGAAGTAACTGGAATCTAGACATCTTACTACCTAAATGCATATGAACTTAGGAATTTTAGGCCAAAATAAAGGTGCAAGTCAGGTAAAATGCAGATGTGAATGCGGTGCATCAGTATTCTACCAAACAATAATTAAACTCTTTTTGAAAAATTAGAATAATTAAAGATCTTCTTTTTTTTTTAGTGTTTTAAAGATCTTCTTCAATTAAGTGTCGACGAACCTCCTTTAATTTTGGATTAAATTTAAGTTGGCATGCACTATATATGTCTATGTATGAAAGATGAAGATATATAGGTCGCTCTCAAAGATCAATTAAATTAGAAATATAATTATGGACTATATAAGCATGATGGTCAAAATGGTGCAATAAGTACTATTAACTTAAATGTGCGACCATTTTTCAAGCCCAAGATATGAGGTCTCCATCAAATCAAACCAACACTTTTATTGATAAGGTCATATATATATATATATATATATATATATATATATATATATATGCATAATAAAACTCAATTTGCCAGCACCAGGTCTCATGATTTGCTAAGAGACCATGATGCATGTCTCTGTCCACTTCTGATTAATAGATAAAAAAAAAGGGTGTTAATTGCAAATGAAAAATATATATACATATATGCAAGTAGGATATTAATTAATAATTACCGTTGGAATGTTGTTGTCATTAGGTAATTGATGTTTGACCGCTGGCCTTCATGAATCATGATACAAAGTGCATCTATTGTGTATTGTGTATTGATGCCAGAACCCACCTAGCTTCATTGCATGCATTCACTTCTCATGATTCATTAGTCAATTTTCATAAATATAACGTTCATTCATGTATTGTATGTGTTAGAAATTAAAAACTCAAAGTTTATTAATAATTAATCAAAACACTAGTCTTATACATATATATATTAATATATATATATGAGCTCGAATATGTTTACATTGATCAAGACACGAAACACTGTCTCATTATTTCATTCATTGGCCGGCAAAGCTTCTTATTTGTTGTTCTGTTTTGATGATATATATCATATATGGACTCTAAATATACGTATACGCGCGTGCTGCATTTGTATTCAGAATATTATGGCGCTAAATATCCAATTTAATTTTTGTAGATCGTAAAAATGAAAATCCTCATGCTCATATTCATATTCATAAAATCATGGTCGTTATTTGATCCCTAGCTCCTCTTGTTGAAATAGCTAGGCTACATATCAATCTCTAGTTCTCTACATTACAAATTAAGGGCACATCCATAAATTGAGGCCTCTCCATATGATTTGGGCCAGTGCTCGGACATGTCACATTTCTTATGATCTGTATATATATATATATATTCACTTATTATAACCACCTAATCTTATTGCATGTTCTTCCCGGCCCGAGAATCTTAGCAGTGCCTGTCAAAAGAGCTACTTTATTACACGTTTCAATGAATTAATTAAATTTGTACAAGTGCTTTGGTTCATGATCTGTTGGTCAAAATTTTGGAGTGTTTATTATACTAGAAGACGGGAGTTTAATTAAGTTGTTGTGGTTACTTAATTGGTACAACAAGTGGTAATCCTGTCGGATTTGGTTCAGATATATCGAGTTGATTCGGGTCAATTAATTTGATCTTATGGCATATATATTGACTTTGATTGGATCTGATATCGGTTTAGGTTGGATATATACTTGGATTGTGTGTTTTTTTATTTCGAATTGGGTCAGATTGAGTTAGCTTATATTTCTTGCTTCAACGTTTTCCTTCTTTTTTTAAAAAAAAAAACAAAAGAAAAGAAAGAAAGAAAAGAAATATGACTTTCAATTAATCGACCGGCATGCATGTATGGCTTTCGTCACTTGTCTGTAAAAGAAGGAGATATATATATGTTATACCGTGCTGCTATTCAAATTTCAAAGTGACCTTTTTCTTCAATCAAATAGACAAATAGTAGTAGTAGGAATTAATGTAGGATTAATTGGAGTAAACAGGTACGTATTATTCTTGAGCTGGGCCGGAATGTGCAACTGAATTATCGAGTCTACAAAGAGGAGAGGAGATCAGGAGAGGAGAGGAGATACATTGCTTAATTTAATTGGGCTGCCTGCGCGCCCTTGCTTGCTGTTGCTGGCCTGGCAACAAATTAGTATATTGTGTTAAATAATTAGTTCTTTTGATCAAATCAAACTATATGCTATATGGAATGTCCGGAGTAATTAGGTTGAAATTGAGATATGTAACATACATAATTGCATTCATATTCAATTATTGTCGAAGAGACTTTATTCATTTTCCATGTCTTGCTACATTACATACATTGTTACATATATAATTCCGGACCAAACACACACACATATATATAGAGGAGAAGTTTGTAACTTCTCGCTTATACAGCCACACACATATATATATATATATATGATTGAGTGATTTATATAAAGATTACTCAAAGTGATCATTAATATGATAATAGTCACTGAAAGTTTGATTTATTTTGTCATGTAATTTAAGGATGCCCCCCCTCCGTACCTGCCACCGCCGTATCCGCCACCATAACCTCCTCCATAACTGCCGCCACCACCACCACCATACCCGCCACCATATCCACCACCATTGCCATATCCGCCACCATATCTGCCACCATATCCTCCACCATATCCACCACCGTATCCACCGCCATACCCTCCACGACCACCATACCCTCTTCCACCGCCATACCCTCTACCACCGCCATACCCACCACCCCAATATCCGTGAGCGTGTTTGTCATCATAAGTATCAACACCGTGATGCAATGTATCGGTGCTGTCATGTTTGCTGTCATGACTGACACCTTTATCATCAGAATTTTGACTTAGCATTCTTGCATTTGCGTGTACACAAGTGCACCAAGGAAAACAAGGACGATTAGCTTCTTAGGAGCCATGTTTGTCTCACAATCTAAATTCTAGTTGTGAATTTGTGATGCAATATAGAACAAAGAGTTAGGGTATATATAGGGGAAAAAGGGCAACAGGTGAGACTCTATTAAATGCATGCACACAAGGTGGATGGAGTGCATAGAGACTAGTCAATTTTCATTTATATGGGATTGCTACTAACTGTCCCTAAAAGGACATGATATAAGTCTAGTAAAAAGCAAACTTGGTTTGTGAACCATGCATGTACTGCATGCTGCAATTTTTTATATTATTCCTTTTCTCTCTGATTTGATTCAAGAACATAATATATAGTACTGGCACTGATGGTTGGATATTGAGAACTAGTCAAGTCCTATTCCTATTTCCTTACTATTTGATCAACTGAACTTTACCCATACTAATTCAGTCCAAAAGCACTCCAAGATTAAACTCAGTAATTTGGGTTTCATTTTATTTATTATGTCTGGTTGGTTGGAAGCCAATTAGCCGTTTCAAAGATTCCAACCACAAACACATTTCTAGCAATTCTCAATTTTGGGCCTTTAATTGTACCCATCCTTTAATTGATTGTCCACGTTTCTTCACTTTCAGTTTCAGATCCACGTTTCTTCACTTTCAGTTTCAGATAATTCATAAGAACTAAAATATACGCCCTTAATAAATTGTAGCTAGAACAATCTATGAAAATGAAGTATTAGTAAGGTATAAGCAATGAATTGATAAATAATAAATTGTAGTTGCCCCAACAATAACACAATTATAAATGGATAGATCGATCAATACATTCATTTAGTTTAATCCTCTCTTTCTTTTAACTACACAAGCTATCAGTATCACTAATTAATAGCAGCCCAGTAGAAGTGCCATCGCCAAAGCAAACAGCTTCTCCAAACAAAATGGCCTCAGAATCTGCAATTGAACAACATAAAAGAACAATTCAAGAATGATCAGATATTCAGATGGGAGTTCTATTTCAAATCTGCAATTGCATGACTAGAATATAATTTAACAATATATCTGATAATGTTGAAATCTCATCATCAAAATTTGTTAAAATAAGCATATCTAATTAATTTCTCCACAATTTAATACAAGAGTAAGCAAATGGATAGAAAATGTAAATTACCTTGGTACCAGAAATGGTGTAGTAACCCGGCGAAGAAACATCCCCAACCTGCTCTGCCGGTGACTCAGTGTCTCCACTGTTGCTTGTCACATTCCCTGAATTACCCTTGCCACCAGAAGACCCCAAACTGGTGCCTGACACGGCACCAAGATTGTAAGCGGGTGTCCCATCAGGTTGGAACAACCCATAATGGCGCTCCGAGGCAGGACCCGGCTTGAGATTCTCGTTGAACAAGGCAAAGACATAAACTTGGAGCGGTTCATTGGGTGCAGCTGGAGTGCCCTTGCTTTGAGAAACAATTCGCATGAGGTTGCCGTTGTAGCGCCGGGCATTATCTGGAGTGGCCCCTGCCTCATCATCATCTCCATTTGATGGCCAGCCGGTTTCTGAAACCCTGATTTCAACCTTACCTTTGCTATTGCTAGGCATCACCTGTGTTAATGTAATGTAATGCCCATATGATAGATTTATCTATGCAATTGCAATCTTTGGAGACAAAAAGAAGTGACTGAGTACACACTAACTAATGGAATGCTGCTCTGTGACAATTATTTGTACTTTTCATGCTCAATATATTACTTAATTTCTTGGTTGCTTTCCAGCTAACAGATCCTAGAATATATAAGAATGCAATACAGAAGCCTAAGTGAAACAAATTACTAAATTAATTAATCCTGTTTTTCCTTTTTGATAGTGCGCTACTGATATTAATTAATTAATTGGTACTATATAGATACCTTTCTTATTGCTGTCCTGACAGCATCCACCTGAGCATGGAGCATGTTATCGTACCGGAGCCCTGAACCGGAATCGACCACCCCAGCATTTGACTCAAACAACACATAATTCAAATTCACACTCTTCGGATCTGCCTTGTAAGCAAAGTACGGGTACGCATTTATCAAGAAAGGCGAACCCGTTTTCTGAATAAAGAAAAGCAGCTGCAACATGTATGGTACCACTTCCTTCTTAAATGCCCCACCAGATGGCGGAAATGACGTCTCTAGCACCGCAAGAGAATGTGCGGTGGTGACCATGATCTTACCATCCAACCCCGATGCAGCAAGTGCTGATCGAACGGATTCCATTGCCGGTACAAGAGACCTTATGAGAGTCGTGTCATTGCCCGTTAGCACCTCATTACCAACCGTTATGGCGGTAATTTTAGTGTTTGGTATGTGAGGAAGGATTGACGAACGGACCCATGAAGAGGCGGCTGATGGGTCCCGGGCCAGACGCGGAACTAAGCGGTCTGGCAAACCGACTGTGAATTCCACACCAGTGTTGGCGAATGCGGACAGAACGCGGGGGTCGGTATCATACAGCTTGACACGGTTGACAGAAAGGGAATGAAGGAGGGGCAAAACAGACGCAGGAGTTGGAAGGTTGTCGGCGACTTGACCGTAGTTGATGCCAATTGGGGAGGTGAAATTGGTTGATAGTGAAGTGGAGGAGGTATATAGGGAGAAAAGGGAGATGGCAAAGAAGAGGAGGTGGAGAGGAGAGGAGTGTGGCATTGTGGAAACACTCAAACACAGACTGTGAGAAGAGAAGAGAGATTAGAGAAAGAACAAGCTTTGGGGTATTGGAGAATGAGTGGCAGCGAAGAAAGAAATTAAATAAAGGATCAGAAAGAATTACTTAAAAAAAAAGGAGGGAGAAAAAGGTTTTAATTAATTTAATTGTGACGCATGCATTCTCTGTTATTTTCTTGGAATGATAGGTATCTGCAATCAACAATTCAATTGGCTCAGTCATCAGTAATCAGTAATCAGTAATTACTGGTTGCTAGTTGCTATAACTTATTCAAGCCTCA
The DNA here is from genome assembly GCA_030179965.1 of Cyperus esculentus. NCBI lineage: Eukaryota > Viridiplantae > Streptophyta > Magnoliopsida > Poales > Cyperaceae > Cyperus > Cyperus esculentus. Next base: position 92,454 of record JASGLE010000066.1, on the reverse strand, counting down.
GGTGAACTAATGAGAGTGTTGGAAACAAACAATATTTTATCCTATGATCTCCTGATATACAATCACAAAGCATATATCAAATGTTCTGATTTTAAGTCAGTTAATATACCCATTTTATAGCAGAGAAATTAAGCAGTTTAGCGTGTCTATGCGGGAACAATGATCACAATAATTATTGATGTAGCATACAAAGGTGCATCCCATTTTTAAGGTATAAATAAATAAAGGCTTTCATTTTAATTTTCTTCTCATGTGACAGTTGTCTTTATTTTGATTTTCTTTTTATCGCAATTGCATAAAAACATTTTAATTTTGATCAGGTGGTGAGTTTCATTTTTATTGTACATGATTTATTAATCTTTTATTTTTATCATTCTTATCATCAGTAATCAGTTCTCATGAGTTGAGATACTAAAGCCTAATAACAGATGAAAGGCTAGCAAGCATTATATTTAATGCCTCTATATTCTAAGTATTTTATCATCATGTGAGCTAAAATAATAGTATTGTTCAGTATTTCTGTTTGCTTGTTATTGTAAGGCGTCATGATTTTTGGTAAAGATATATAGCACTTTTCCAGCTAAGGTAAAGAATCCGTAGCCAAAGAAGAGGAAAAAAGAAAGAGGCTGGCACCAAAAGAAGGTAAAGTATCAAACGATAAGAGGTTTGTTAAAGCAGTGCAGTGCCTTCTTTCTCTAATTTCATGGGTACCAAGAATTTTACCGTTAAAGCTTTGTTCGTTAGTCATTACTATATGTAAATGAAAATAAAGGAAAATGAAAAGATGCATTGTTGTGTGTCAGTAGTAGCATGGGTATCCCAAAGCCAAAGGCAGTTCATTTATCATGGAATGCTTCCAACACAATCGTAATCATAATAGATGCAACAAATAAGAATTTAATTGAAATAATATGATTAGAACCTCAAATATAATTCCAGGGTGTAACTATTTTATAGGAGACACGTCCCATGTTTTTAACAATCATTATCGTCCATATAAATATAATTTAATTAATGTGGTCGATGGCGCCATTCATCATCATGTCACTTGGATCAACTTTGAATTTATATTTCTCATCAGTTACATGATCCTTAAAACTAAACATTGGAAAACAATATTTATTTAATGACAAATTTAAAATGAATTCCCAAATTGGCACTGTTCTATTGCTCGTTGAAGTCGAATGGAAAGGAAAACATTGGTATCAGTTTACTATACATGTGTTGTTATCGATTCGGGCAATACAGTTTTATTTCAGTAAAACTGTAAACCGTTCACAGAGGGACTTCACCCTTTTGGAGTTGGGAGTTGCTACGGGCGGCCGCATGCCCGCGTGCCGTTTGAGTAACATTGAGACAAAATATCGAACTGAATTGACAAAACAACAGAAAACAATAATGCCTAGTTAGAAAGATTGCATCAGCGTTTGTCTGCTTCTAACAGTATTTGATTGATAGTTCCATGCAGCATTGGCGCATTGAGCGAATGAAGACGAAGCTAGCTTATTGGACGACATCCACTAAAAGAGACCTCAGAACCAACTTTACTTTCCATCTCTTCCACAAATTACAATCACTTCATATTAGTACCCGCAAGTAACTCAAAGGAGAAAATAAAACCAAAACAAAAATTGAGGGCGGCAGAATGGTTTGCAATTCACTAGGGTACGCTGCAAAGTTTGCTACAATTGCAAGGCATAATTTATTATTTATATATTCAATAAATTGCTAACAAATAAAGCTATGAACAATTACGACCTATCTTTCTTTCCACACCCATCCCCCTTTCCCAATATCTTTTAATATACCTAAAGTTTCTGAACTTGTTTCAGATGTTCAGTAACAACAAAAATTGACTTAAATAATGACAGAGCATGAAAACAGAAACACAACAAAACCGTCATTAATTGAAAGTCCCTTCCTGTTATACAGCAGGTGTTTGATTGGTCATGACCAAGTTACGGTGTTTCTTCCCATTGAAGTGTTCAATTAGAGCATCCTTGCCTGTGCAACTTATATTGCAGATGCCACAGAAGTGCAATTTGGCTGCTGGTTTGGGTTGTTTATTGCCTTTATTGGCTAGTCTTCGGGCCACAGCTTGAGCCTGAAGATTCTGTCTATGCCTCTTGCCTTTCATGTGATCCTCTTTGTTCTTTTCAGATAAGCACTTTACCTCGCAAAGGTTGCAGAACCATTTGCCATCTTGCATGACCATAACCATTTTAGTGCTACTATTACCCGGTGTGTTGTTTTCATTCTTGTTTTTGTATTTAGAAAAAATTGGAGGTGGTTGTTTTGCCTGCAAACCAGAGAAAATAAGAAGCTTTACTTATCAGACAGATATATAGTCTTATGCCATAGTAAAATAAAACAAAAGGAGCACAAATGCTGATGCTGCCTGGAAATCATTTGTCCGCAATTACTGCCTTAACCAGCACAGGGGTAGTATTAATTGAGAATATGATATGATATATGCTTGTTAGTATAGTATAATTTCTTATCTATATATTTTGCTTAGGGCTACGTTCCAAAATCATGATTTGTAGTAGTTTAAAGTTTAAACACATGACTCATGGGGTGGCATTCATTGATAAATGCCATCTTGACACACTGCTTAATTACATTCCCAAACATGGAATCAACTTTAAAAAAAATTAAAATTTCAGTGCTTTTTAACTGATCACAAGAGCTTGAAAGTGGGAACAGACATTCTTGAAAACATGTGAACTCTTATAGGCTTTGTTCTTCTTGAGTGGTAGATGTAGTTACAAGTCATACAGTGGCAGTTTGCTTCAGTTAATGAGTCTGGTTATTAAATACCACTTTTCTGAACAAAAAAGAAAAGAGCATGGAAACATGATTCACCAATTTGGGTTATATATTATGGTGCAAAGTGCAAATGGGCTTACCATTTTATGACCTGTCATAATCACTATCCGTTTACTTGAACTTGGGTTCCCTTTGTCCCCAAATGCCACCTCTTTCAGCTCATCTGATTGGGGAGCATGTACAGATTTCGATATTTCTTCTTTTGGCTCCTCCAACTTTTGCAATGACACGGCTTGAGATCCCTGGCCAGGTTTCTCTGCCACAATCTTATTAACAGGTTCAGATTTCTTGGACTTATTGAGTAGTGCATTCAATTTCTCACGGTGGCCATTACTCTGAAAGTGATGGTCTAGGTCCCTTTTCGTCAATGTGTTTATCTTGCACAAACTACAGAACCACCCACCATCTGAACTGATCCAACCTGGTTCCACTGTACCAGTAGCTGGTTTCTGAAAAAGATTGTAAGGATATTAATACACCAGACACGTATGTGCACACTGCACAGAGAAATAGAGAGATTGCTAGAGTATGAATTTTACCACTTTCTGTTTCGGGAGTGACATTAATTCCTCTTTGATTGGTTTATCATGTTTTTGTTTTAAGGTCATTGGAGGTGAATCTAGCTTCCGCTTTCTATTAATACCGGAACTAGCGCTCTCTTTGTTTTCTGGAGTTTGCACAACCTCATTGGGTATCTGTGTTAAGTCTGGCTGGATCTTCTTATCTGAACAAGAAACAACAGTCGCGTTTTTTTCAGGGCTTGCCACGACTTCCCCTTTATGTAACTCGTTGGATTTCAGTTTCCCCGGAGATACAGCTAGCTTGCACTTTTTATTGGCGTGCAGCCCAGATATCTCATACAGCTGCATAGTTGCAGGTAATATTAACACTGGTCAGATAGGTTGTGAGGTATGTGAATTAATATATGTCAGCACTAGAATTTTACAATAAAAAAGACATTACCTCCTCCTGATAACCATCACTCACAACAGTTAAACCAGCTTTTCCTTCCGTACTCCTATTATTCTCAACCTCCTCAGATTTGCTTGGACAATCTCCACTGCCTCCTTGATGCTGCTCTTGGAGATGAGCATCCATCACCTCTTTACTGTCAAAGTTTAGAGAGCACCGCACACATGGCCACTTTGACCACTGCATTTTAGGCTCGATCTCAATCACCTCATGGCCGTACTTTTCGTTGCGCTTTTTGTCAGTATCAGTTGATGACTTTACCTTCTATGGTACAAATGCAAATATCAATCAATAAATGGATTGTTATGAATTGTGTAACAACATGTTTTAAGAGAATCCCCCCCACCCCAACAACCCCCCCCTCCCCCCACCCAAAAAAATCACCACGAATCACATTGCTGCGCTGAGGTTTTTAATAACCTATATCTCAAAAGTTCTTCAGAACAGTCCCCATGAAAAGATTGATTCATGTCAGGCTAACAAACAAAGTTGATCAATAACAAATAAAAAAAAAAATGAGCATCCCACCTTTTTAGTAATTGGCACTGGTACAGGGACCACTAATGGTGGCAGTGCTTCATGCACGAACCGAGGTGGAAGCATCATGTTATGTCTAGAAAACTGGTTCTGCAAAAAAGGATCATGAACCAGTCTCTCATCTAAGCAAATATCTCGGGCAGGTCCTAATGCATGCACTACCTCACTAGACTCAACAGGCAGGTAGTGAGATCTAGCTCCATCCCGTAGCTCTGGAAGAGAACTCCGGCCTATAGAAGACATAGCCTCCTCCCTTCTAATAGTCGAAGACAGTTCCCTTTGTACATTGCATCTTTCATCTAGTATCTCAGGGAAAGTAGGAGCTACCCTTTGCATATACCTGGAATGCGGAATTGCTTCGGCAGTGTGATTCACCTGAATGTTGTTAGGAGGTAGCTCAGGGTAGAAAGGGATTGGACGGGCATAAGGGTTCCTCTCTGCTATACACAAGGATCTCCTGTCATGCTCTTCCAGCATACGGATGTGAGCAAGCTCAATCCTGTCGGCAATCTCACGTAAGCGGCAGCGACGAATCTCTAACTCTCGATCTTCACGGTAGGAAGGGACAAGAAGTGTGTCACGCAATGATGTACCAGCTGTACCAATGCTATGTCCTGCTTACATTTAGCACAAGTATAATTAGGCCTTACATAGAAGGAGACAATAATTTGTGGTTGTAAATAGAGTCAAGAAGAAACGAGATTTACCCAAGCTTTGAACGAAAGAGAAAAATAAAAAATGTATATGCAAAGCATAAAGATAGAGAAAACAGAAAATAAATATAATATTAGAATATTATGAGTGCATTACATTGAACAGTAACATTCTATACAAGAGGCTCACTCATAAGTAACCCAATCATGGAAAAAGAGCCTTGTATAATGCATAAAGAAATGGACAAATCTAAAAGAACAAAACAATTAAAGGCCCAATAGCACTCCAAAAGATCAAATTTGCAGCACCACCCCAGAAGGCCAAGCAACAGAGAATAAAAGTAGTGTTTGCTTCAAAAATACCAATACATCAATCAGGTTCTATTATGGTAAAAACTAAAAAATAGTAACGAGGCCACACTGCTTAAAAACAGCATACAGTACAATCAGGTTGCCTCAAGGCGCCATTTCCCTTTCAGAAACTGCCAATAAGTACAACTCTGTAGATTGGTCACATTATTCCAGTCAGATCAATTTTGAACGATCTGGCAACTGACAAGATCAGAGCTAGTACGTACTGCAAGGGTTGTTAAGAAATCAGCAATGGAGCCAGAAAAGACTCATCCTACAAACTGATATAATATATAAAAGTATACATGCCTCAAAATTGCTCATACAAAACCAGATATCACCCAAAATCCAGGCACATAAATTCAGTATTTCACTGAACTTAAAGACCTAGAAAAAATAAAATCAGGATTGAGTATTGCAGATCCTTACCTAGATATGTTGAATCCGCATGGTGTGACGATTGCCGTACTTGATTATGATGAAAAGAACTCCCCAGTGCAGCATTATCATAACCTAAATCAATTAAGACGTCAAATTAAATCAAAATTCAAAGGTTTTTACAAGACATAAATTTTGCAAAGATATTGAATAGTATTAAACAAGTATATAATTATTATTAAAACTCTGTAAGTTCTACACAGTGTAAACGTAGTTGTTTCCCTTTTTAAACTACAAAATAAAGCTTTTGTTGTATGCTAGTAGAGAAATTGCCCCATGTATATTTCATGGAAACTATTGATTAGATCTCTCACCGCAGAATAATAATTGAATTCCCTTACCGCATCGCCAAAATCAGAGAAATAAGAATTTGAGCAACGATTGAAGATAGCTTGATATAAAATTTTTACGATTGAATCGGGCGTCGGAGGGATATGGCGAGGCGGAAGAGGAGGAAGAGGCGTAGAAGGAGGCGTGACCATCGTCGGCCCGCAGCTCCCGACGCAGGAATTCCATTGCTTGTTAGGTCTGGTTTGCAATTGAGCGAAGATGGGAAAAGTGGCAGGCAAGAAAGCAAAGACAAAAAAAGAGAGTTTGTACTTTGTAGAGATGCGATGGGAGAAGGGAGGCGAGGAGTCGGTTGCTTTTGCGTGGGCTGGGCTTGATTTTGTGGATACAAGGCCTGAGCAGTAGCTACTATGGGCTTCATTGTTACCAAACAGAACATAACAGAACACAACCGAACCGAAGTGAAAATGAAAAGGCCGGCCGGCCCGATCCATATTATTATATTAACAATAGAGAAGAGGATTCTCATAAAACATCCATCCAGATCCATTCCAGACGGACCCAAACCCTAATCGCCCTCTCTCTATATAGCTGCCGACCTCCTCACGCGCCGCAATCTCTCGCCTCTCCTCCATCCGCACCAAAAACCCTAGCGCAGTCGCCTGTCTTCCCTCTCTCGGAGGTAGGTTACTTCTCCCTCTCTCGGAGGTAGCTTTGTTCTCGTCTTGCCTTTGTCGGATGATGAGCTGACTGATCTGATCTGATCTGATTGTTTTGGTGGAAAAAACTTGTAGGTCGCCGGATCTCATCGCCATGGCAGGAGTTGGAGAGCTCGCTTGCACCTACGCCGCACTCATCTTGCACGACGACGGCATCCCCATCACGGTTAGTCTCCCCTTTGATTTCGAACAGTTGAGCTGTGTTTAACGCAGCAGATTAGGGTCATAGATTGGTGTTTGTTTTCTATGTAATTTCTAATGTATCCGATCGTTCAACCCAAATTATTTCATGTTCGGATTTATATTTCATGGTATGGTGTTAATTATTTTGCATAACAAGGAGAACATTAGAATTATGATTGCTTATTACTATCAATGATCCCGACCATTTATTGTAATTATCAATCGTACTTGCAACAATTGACATTGAAATTCTACAATTGTAAAATTCACTATTAGGACTTGATAATTTTGGTCATACTTCGAAAAAATGAAGTTTTACACCTGTGTAGACCTGATTCTGTCTGTCTATACCTTTAAGCAATGTTAATTGAGAATCATTATGTTGTTATGAATTATAGTGAATAATTTTGTGCATTTAAAACCATAATGGTTGAGGTGGCCATAATACATAATTAACATGTGAAAATATTCTATTCCGGTGTACATATCATTGATTATCTGTTTTGATCTTGTGTTATGTTACTTTGAACCACAGTCTGAGAAGATCAACACAATTGTCAAGGCAGCTAACCTCAAGGTCGACTCATACTGGCCAGCTCTCTTCGCGAAGCTATTGGAGAAGAGAAGTGTTGAGGACCTCATCTTGAGCTGCGGTTCAGGTTTGTTTTCATAATAGTTTGCTTAGATTGTTATCTGACATTGTAAATGTCTATGTATCTGTACCTTTGTCCTGATATATAATTTCACTCTCCAGTAATGAGTGTGCTATCTGTTAATGATTCAATTCATATTTTTAATATAAATGTTATCTAGATTTATGCTCATTCAGACAAATTTTGTATATTCCTTAGGTGGTGCTGGTGCTTCTGTTGCCGTAGCTGCAGCTCCTGCAGCTGGTGGTGCTGCTGAGGCTGCTCCAGCTGCTGAGGAGAAGAAGGTTTGTTTTTCTCCTTTCCTAGTCTATTTCTACTGCCAGTTTCTTTGTAGTTTTGGTTTAATGTTGCATTTATATTACAACTAGAACTGACTAATGTACTAAAGGAATTCATTCTTGGAATGTAAAAATCATCATGTTCATGTCATTACTTCGAGTTCCACAACATTGTTAGAGTTGTTAATGTTTCTCCATGTCATTGGTACATGTTACAATTAACTCAAATATGTGTTTTACAGGAGGAGGCTAAAGAGGAGAGTGATGATGACATGGGCTTCAGCTTGTTTGACTAGAAAACAGAACGGGTTTCTTCTTCATTGGAGTTTTTTTTATGAGAATATTTAGCTTATTTTGTCTGTGTAAGGTTTCAAGTTTTGTTTTTTTTTTGTAATGTACCATGGATTTAATAGTTTTGCCCGTTGAACTGAGGAGTTAGTTGATTTGTTAAAGCTCTGTGCAAATTGAGTAACTTATTTGCAATATTGTGGTAGTATTATACTCAAGCTCTCGTCTTGCTGTTCATATTGCCAGTGTAATATTACAATCATCAGTTCACTGATTACTAATAAGTCTAATTATGGTACGAACAACAAATACATGGTTTTGGGGACTAACTATAATGATGGTGTTAGTGACTAAACTTTCTTTTGTGGTCTGAACTAGTCCAGATTAACATTGACTTGTTATTGTTTAAATAAACCGTTTAGATAATAATTTATTACTTGGCTTGTGATTATGCAAAATAAAAAGAATATGATATCTTGGATTATATATGAAATGAAAATTTCGATTAGGAGGATTGTTACTGAATTAGTAAGCATCCTGGGTACTGCGATGTTTTGTGTATGTAAACAAGGGATAGTATATTGTACGTTCCTTGGCCGGACTTTGGTCATCGGATGGATATAGACTTATATTACAAATTATACATTATACATGGAACCTATTGTGGTGCCCTTTGCAGTCGCAAAAGCAACTAGTGTGTGGGGGAATGATATTAACACGACAGTTTGAAATTTTTTGTGCGGACAAATTTATGGTGTTTTGTTAATAAATAAAAAAAATTGTTGTGCTAAATGTTAATTGGTGCTCAATGCTGAGAATTTGATCACACGGGTGAATTATATCACATAATACTGTGGACTGTGGTATGTCGGGAGTCAAATGTTAGAGGAAGCTGATGGTGTATGTAAATTATAACAGTGCATTATATTAATAACTTGTATTACCAGGGTTTACTTTTATTGCACTATATAGCAATTAGAGGATTCAGCTAGTGGCCTACTTGAGGCCGATCGTGAAAATGTAGGTTGAGTGAAGACTTTGAGAATTCACCGCCGTCCGCCGTCCGCCGTCCGCCGTAGACAGGCTAATTGCAAAGTTATAATTTTGCAACTATGCCATTAAGTAAAGAGACGTGAAGAAAATTTGATCACACGGGTGACGGGACGAGATGAGAATAACGTGAAAAGATAGGATAATAGCTATATCATAAGGCCTGGCTATACACCTTGAAATTCAATTCATATAAGCCTGCTAACACGGCCCACAAAATACCTCTAAAATCCACCTGGGATAAGGCCCAAGGCCCCCAGGAGCCTCAATTTGTGTAAAAGGCTTACGATATACTTGAAAGTGCGTCTATTCATCTACAATCAAACACGATTTTTATCTACAATCAAACACGATTCAAGGGAATAAATTAACTCATCCCCTGTGCAATGTGCATGGGACTGTTGATAAATTAAAGTTGTTTCTTCATTATTACTTACGCTTCATCAAATCAAATAAAATGGTACGTTCAAGAAAATAAACTCTTATCCCTTGTTAGAGTTAGATCGAGTGATGATAAGAGTTGTTGTTCCGTTGTCATTACGCTTTATCAACATGGTGATACAACAGTTGAAGGGGATAAAACTTAAAAGCATATCTCTTGTTAGCATGGTGATACAAGTTATTTCCTTTATCGCTTAGCTTAAGCTCTCAATACTATCTCTTGTGAGAGTGATCATAAAAATTGTTTCTTTATTGATATATTTTTCTCTAAGGTCAAATACCGTCACACCCCAACCTAGCGCCAACCATGGTATCGTTGCATTCTGATCCTCATCCAACCAACCTACGTCGGAACAAAATAAAGTCAGCGAAAAGCTGAGTAATCGGTTATTTAACGACGCAGCTTCCCAACGATAATATAAAAATGCAACCAATGATTAAATAAATATTTCTGAGTAATAAAAGCAATCATGCCAATTGCCAAACAATTTTCCGATTATTTCAACTCAAATTCCAGCAACCAAACTAGCTCAAATCAAGCCACTGACCACATATACAAGCAAGACAACCAATCAGAAAAATCAACCATTATTTCCTGTTAATAACATGTACCTATATCCATTCCATATCAGTTGCAGATTCATGTTATTAAATAAGAAATAATCAAATCATCACAATCATAAATTATTCCCAAATAATCATTAAGCACGCACAAGCAAGGCACATCTCAACAATCATGTCAAGTATCGCAAAACAAATACACGAGCACGCAAATCGAGTATCGCAACTCAAATACCAGAACACATATCGAGCATCGCAAGCTTCAAAATACACATTATCAAGCACCGCATCTCAAGTACTAGAATACACAATTCAAGCACCACAAGCCAAAGGTCAGAACACACGAATCAAATACCACACTCAAGTGTCAAAAGACACAATCAAGTATCAGAACTTAGAACTAAAACTCGAATGCTTGAGCACAGAAATCAAGCATAGAAAATCCAAAGGCCACAACACATAACAGACACTGCAACCCGAGTGTCAGAACATAAATCATCAACACAAATCAATTATCAACATAAATGCCTGAGCACTCAAATCGTCTATCAGAGCTCAAGTATCAGAACACACAATCAAGTCTCACAAATTCGAAACAAGTGCCTGAGTACCGCAGTCTCAGCGCACAAATAAAATATAACAAGACTAAGAGTACACAAATCAAATGGTCTCACAAGTCCAAGTATCACGAATCCAAATCCAAATCCAAATCCAACAATCATATCAAGTATCAAAACTCATGTGACTGGACACCGCGGCGCCAGTACACATACCAAATATCGCAGCTCACGTGACTAGACACCGCAGCGCCAGTACACGTACCAAGCATCACAGCTCACGTGATTGGACACGGCAGCGCCAGTACACGTATCAAGTCCAGGTCCAAGTCCAAATCCAAGTCCAATGCCCGAGCACCCACTGGTCTCAAGTCACTAACCAGTAACCGCATATCACGAGTGCAAGTTTAGTGCCTGAGCACCCACTGGTCTCAGGTCACTGACTGCATATCACAAGTGCAAGTCCAGTGCCTGAGCACCCACTAGTCTCAGGTCACTGACTGCATATCCAGGTCCAAGTCTAGTGCCTGAGCACCCACTGGTCTCAGGTCACTAACAACATATCACAACTCACATGACTGGACATCGCAGCGCCAGTACACGTACCAAATATCACAGCTCAAGAATACACAAAGTCAAGACACACAAAGTCCAGATACCACAAGTCCAAATCCAAATCCAGTCACATAACACGTATGACAATCACAAACAAAACCAAAGATCTATCATCACATCAATTAATCATCAAGTATAAACCAATTTAAAAATCATAGAGAAGTCTGGTTACTTGATATGAAGTCATTTCCAAATTCACAACTCAATTGTATAATTATCCTTTTCTTTTTCACTCGGTTTTCTCTTTTCTTTTTATCGGTTTCTTTCTTTTCTTTTTCGTTTCTGTTATTTCGTTTCTTTCTTTCTGTTCGACAACAAGGGGAAGATCGGTCAGTATCTGCTGAGATCCAAAACCGATCTCAGAGTCTTGAGATCCCTATCCGATGGTTCTTAAGGTCCGTATCTGCTGAGTCCAGATCTCGGAGTCCTCGAGAACCGTCGGATCGAGATCTCAGGACCCTGAGATCGGTTTTGGATCTCAGCAGATACCGATGCGGGGGAAGATTGATGAGGCCATCGCCTCATAATTGACACGTGCCAAGCTTTTAGCTTGCTGACGTGTTGTGGTGTTTTTTTTTAAACATTATTACAAATTAATCCCCACAAATAATAAAAAATATGAAAAAGTCCAAATTAAATTGCAAAACAGTCATTTCCATTAAAACAAAAGAGTGGGGCTATGGTACTATTAATAGTACAAAGTGCCCCGTACTATGGCTCCATATTATCATTTTTTTAAAGTTTAATTAACTGATCCAAACTATTTAATATGATCTCCGTATATAAATGTCATTGTAGACCAAAATTTATAATTTTTGGTTTTTTTTACTATTTTTTTAGATAATTAGAAAATGACTTAATGTAAACATTATAGACCATTCCAAAATGTGGTTTTTTTATATATCAAAATATATAGTTAAAAAATTCTAAAAAATATCAAATCTAGAACAACAGTAACATATGGAGATCACATTGAGCGGTTTGAATCGATCAATTGAACTTCAACCCATTTTGTACTATTAATAGTACCACAGCCTCACTCAAAACAAAAATATACCAAATTTTTGGGGTATCACACTCTCCCACCCTTGAAAATAAAGTTCGTCCTCGAACTTTCGGAACTTAATTAATGTATGAACTATTTTCAAAATTTTGTGAACTTAATTAAGTTTTTTTTTTTAAATGTTTAGTTCCAAATGTAACATTTAACTAGATGCTGCCGTGTTGCTGCTCCGCAGCAACCATGATATATATATTGCTTTGAATTGTTGTTGATAATGTTGAAACGTATCGGGAGGAATTAAATAACAGTTTACAGAATGAATATAAGTATTCAAGAATGGTGAATGGAAGAGACAAAACAATACCAAAAAGGAAAATCCGATCTAAAACTGAGATATGTAACATATGTGTAATATTGAATGATGTATTTTCTCGAGTGCATGTCATACCATCAGCAAGAAACACACCAATGCAGACCGGCATAATTTTCAAAGCAAACCACATCTAGACGGAAGCCGATAACAAAATGTAAAGCATTAGACTTTATAACACTAACAGAGTATATGATATACAAACATCCAAAAAGCAAAGCAAGTATATTAAAGCAATCAAGGCCTGTACATGCTTGAGCTGCAAAGACCATAACACATGCAATCCACTCTTCATGGAGTCACAAAAAAGAAAAATGAAGAAGAAGATCTCAGAAACATTGTTGCAGTAATCTCCATACAGGCAGCAAGATCAACACTCTCAAATTGAGTTCACCAACAATAACTAAGTTGAAGCCAACTAAAACTAAAATTCTTGTTTGCCCCTTCAACAAAGCATAAATATGTTTTGACAGTGTTGCTTCTTCTATGAGTTCATAATTCTAAACTAAAATGATATGAGTTCATAATTCTAAACCAAAATCAGTTTTGGCAGTTTTGTCTTTTCTGTTTTTGATGACATAACCTGAGTGCCATATTGATTAAAGAAAGAGAGATTGATCATTACTACTCTTAACACATAAATTGGAGGAATAAAACTGGAGTACATGAACTACTACAGATTCTGGACTATTCAACTAATTAATGACTCTGTGAAATTACAATTTCATTATGGTTGTTATGTAATTATTTTAAGATTTTGGTGGTGGTTTGTTCTATTCTTCAAACTTTTAGAGCGACATTAATATGTAATATTGTATTGAAAACAAAAAAAAGAGAGATAAACCTTGTCTATTACGATCTTTTTCCATCTCACAGAGTGTAGAGGCCATGTACACGCGTGGCCAGCTGAAGGGTCAGTCGAAGCCTATATGTCTTCTCTTTTTTTTTTCTTTTTTTTTTCTTTTTTTTTTTCTTTTGTCTGATACCATAGCATTTCCTTGTAAGAATAAATTAAATAAAAAATAGCATACTGTAACTAATCAAGGGAACATAGAAATAATCAAACTTTTACAACACCTTAATTTAGGGAGTGTCAGACCCTAAATACTGACAAAGCCGCATCATCGCCTCTCTCCACTATTAACCAATTTGCAAAGTGTTCAATCATGTATTTTCAGGGCTTCTTAGAGCAAACCAATATAATAATTAAATTAACCCAGAATTTATAAAACGATACCAAATTGAAAAATAAATTGAAAAAAAAAAGATACCGACGTATTAGGTTTATAAAACAATACCAAATTGAAAAATAAATGAAAAAAAAGGATACCATCATCAGATTCATTACCATTGGAGTCTCCCATTATCTCTTTGCAATCAACTCTTTTCACATCTTCTTCTTCACTCAATTGAGCCTAAATTTCAGTGGGAACGTGAGTGGAAAGGGAGTACTTATCGAAGAAGAGGGGAAGCAGTCTGCACGTTGGAGCGGTGCCGAGTGTAGAGGTGTCACTCGAGATTGTCAAATGAGAGGACTGCCATACTGGTGATGGTGACACTCGGCAGAGAGCAGCGGCATCGTGGCAACTCGATGGAGAGAGCAAGCGGTGGATCAACAGATGTGAGCGCCTGAGTGATGGAATAGGGAGAGAAGGGTCAAACAACAAATAAAATAGAAACGTTTTTGCATTTGACAGCATCAGCATACATCAGCGTAAGGGATAGCAGTCGTTAGATACAAATCAGACGGCATAAAGAAGATGTGTTACTGTTCATTCGGGGGAAAACAGGTATCCCCAATTCACTATCTTTAATATGAAATTGTATAACTTTAAATAATATAATGCATTTTTTTTTCTCTTTAGGTGTATGACGAATTATAATATTTTTTTTTGTTTTAATTCAATAGCCATCCAAGAGGTCTAAACTCTAAAAGCATGAAAATTTTCGGACATATTTTTTCATAAATGCTCATTAATATATGTATGAATATATATATATATATATATATATATAATTTTATGCCGTCCCTTTATATTATTAAAATTTTGCTTATCGAGTATTTTAAAAAAATGGGAATTAATAATGATAACGTAAAATGATAAGATCACCGTAGTTTCTCTTAGATCGCTCGATCTCCTAGTGAAAGGAAAGAAGATACAAACAAGAAAAAATTACCTCAAAAAAAAAAAAAAAAAAAAACATGCTGAAGTTTATCACATACGGAGACTTTGTTGATCGATAATATCCAGTGGTAAAAAAAAGAAAGTTCCTCTTGTAAGAAATTTTAGTCTTTTCATAAGAAAAAACGAGCATAAAAATAATTAAAATTTCTGGCGCACGATACCACGATATGAGCAATAGCATGTTGTTCGTCTTGTTCCGAAGATATTATTTGCTGGGTCCAAATAAACATTTTGAAGTGGACTCAGACTCAGACTCACTGTTTTGTTTTGTTTCTTACTTCCTGTTGCTGTCTGCCTTCCTCTTAAAATTTTTTTTTTGAGAATTAATAAGCGCCTTCCTCTTAAATTAATAATCGGCTCTAATTTTTTGTGAACAGAATTTAGCTGTTGTGCATTTCAGGCCAGAATAATAAACTTTATTTAATGCACCAGGCGTTTCTCTTTTCCTGGCAAAGATTTTCTTGGATAATGATGGGAAGAATATGCTTTGATCGATGCTGCAACTATATTTTTAATTTGTAGTTTCCTCAAAAAAAATATTTTTTTTTAATTTGTAGTGGTCCATCTCACAGAGTTTTTTCCTTTAACCAAAATACAAAAGGAATTAGATATGTTGAGCAAAATTTGGCGGAATTTTATATTCTTACGTTCTGATATTTATAAGTAGTATATATTTTTTGAAAAAAAAATTTAAAGTGTCTGTCAGCCTATATAGAGTTAGACTATTGTATTAGCATTAATACTTTGGTCCGAAATACTAATACCTCAAAATGTTAAATTATCCGAAATCATGATTTTTGATACTTGACATGTTCTCATATAAATTTATTGGGAAATTAATCTAAAAATTTTATTATTTTTGAAGCTTTGTATGAAGAATTTATTTCATAAATTATGATTTCGGATATGATACATGAATTTTGAGGTGCTTAGACGTTAGCCTAATTATCTGACTCGAATATTATATGTTAGCTTCATTTTTCAATTGCATATTTGCATGTATGCATAATGATTAATGCATCTACTATATGATTCGTGCATCATGAAAATACTTCCTTAAATTAGAACTGAAAAAAAAAATCATTATGAAGAAGCATTTAATTAATTTTTGAGAAAAGGACAATTCCGATTCAACAAGTGGAAGTTGAAGGAATTAATAGGAGCCACCATTTTATAAAGTCAATGAAACCCAGGATTTGATGAACTTTTTACTTTTCCAAGCGCCTCAAAATATTCACCGGCTCTTAAAAAAGGGCACCAAAAATAGAATTCAGTGTATTTAATTAATTGTGCCTCGACAATCGGCAGTCGACAGCCTCGTGCGGGAATGAAGTGCGCGCCACAGAATGCGCAACTGTCTGTGTATGTATTCCTTTATTAATAATAATTCCAAAGGAGATGAAAATATATTTTTGTGATTGGTATGCTATGCATGTATGATAACTCCACTTTTGTTGTTTTTATTCTATTTAATTTTCTTTCTGAATGTTAAGTTTAAATTGCATACACAAAACCGAAAGTTGCGCATACATGAACATGATCAATCATCTAAACTTTACCACACTTTTTAAAATGGTATTTATGAAAATATAGCTTGAAATTTCTAAAAGCCCATGTAACCAATTGGAACATTTTCCGCTGTTAGTTATATTAGTGAAATTTTTCGCTTTAAATTATTATATTTTGGGACTGTGTTTCACCTAGTAATTTACTGTAGCTGTATGCATCCAGCTCCACCAAATGAGTTGAATAATATGCGTATATAATTTGCACCCGAATAAAATGTAAAGTTTGGTGGGTGACTTGATGGCTAAAATGAAGCCTAATGAAAGACAGTGAGGGAGACTGGGTTGTTTTTTAGCAATCAATGACTCGCACAGTGGCACTGGTAGAGTGGCAGTCTGACAGTGAGACTGTGAGTTCTGTGACTGTGAGAGCAAATTTTTTTATAATTCGAAATTGAAAAGATTTTTTTGCGGAAACTAGTAAGATGACATGAATTTTTTTGTGGACTAGATACACCCGAATTAATTTTTCGGGTGCTTCCATCGCACAGTGGCACTGGCAGAGTGGCAGTCTGGCAGTGAGACTGTGAGTTCTGTGACTGTGAGAGCAAATTTTTTTATAATTCGAAATTGAAAAGATTTTTTTGCGGAAACTAGTAAGATGACATGAATTTTTTTGTGGACTAGATACACCCGAATTAATTTTTCGGGTGCTTTGGAAGCACCCGAAAAATTAATTCGGGTTCTTTTTTTTTTTTCATCCCACATTCAACCGGCCACAAAACGATCCCACCCGATTTATTTTTTCAGGTGCTTTGGAAGCACCCGAAAAATAAAATCGGGTGGAAGTTTTGGTTTTTTTAAATAGGGGGCTGGCCTCCCTCTCCTCTCTCCCTTCTTCTTCCCTTTTTATTTTTCTCCAGCCGCCATTGTTAGGGTTTAGGAGGTGGGCATACGACGAAATTGATATTTTTGAAGATCCACGTCAGATCTGCGTTCGCCGCGTTCTTCTCATCTCGCTGGTACCTGTTTTTTCCACGATCTGTTTTTATTTTCCTCTAGAAAATTAGATTATATTTTTACTTGATTGTTGGTTTACTTCTCGCAAAAAAAATGAGTACGATGCTCATCAATGTATACTATGGAGGTCAAATCCTCAATACACCTACCGGTGTTAATTACGACATTTTCGCTGCGTGTACTCTCCCCGTCAATGACCGGATAACCCTGGAGGAGTTGCGTAGGGAAATCCATACCGATTTGAAGTTGCTCCCAAGCCATTTCAACTTGAAAATCGGAGCACGGATCAACACTCCACACCCAGGCGTAGGTAACTACTTTTACACTCTATTTTGGGTTGACTGCGAGCAGACTTGGGAGATGATTAAATCGGCCGCATGTCCAGTTGCTGGTTTTCGAGTTAAGGAACTAGTTGTTGAATCTGAACCAATAACTAATCCCCGTGGTGATTATGACCTATGTCCAAGTAGTATCCCCAGCAGTAGCAATCGATTTTCGACTGAGGAAACAACACACACCCCAGCCCGAGAAGACCCAATACCAGTCAATACCGTTGAGGAGGAATTTGAGAACTGGCACTTGGACGAGGAAGATGCCGATGTAGATGCAGATGATGGGGAGGATCTAACCATGGAAGATATTGAGGATGAGATAGATATCCAAAATATATTAAAAGAGTGGCAATCCTCTATCCCCTTCATAAACCGGGGGTCGCAACATCCCTGCCTTCAGTTTAGAGACGGTGAGCCTATGCCAGTTGCCGACGAACCATTCTACCGCAAACCCCCAAGAAGTGATGGAAAATTTGGTCCTGGCCAGCAATTTGCCTCCAAAAAGCAACTTAAGAATAAGCTTGCTGAGTTTAACTTAGAGAAAAACATTACAGTTGAGACAGTAAACAACAATAAAGTCATGTACGTTGTTAAGTGCAAGGATCCCAATTGTCGATGGAGGTTATATGCACGAGTAAATGATACCGGTACCTGGCAAATTTCAACAAATCCGGTGGAGCATTCATGCTATGGAAGTGCCACCATAATGGATCACGAGCAAATGACTTCCAGATTGGTTGCTGACACAATTAGGGACCAGCTGAGGGATAACATGGAGATGTCAGTGACTGAAGCCAGGGGCCTAGTAAAACAAATGTTTCCCACTGTCCATCCATCCTACAACAAGATATAGAGAGGTCGAGAGTTAGCAATTGCCGATCTTTTTGGTAGTTGGGAGAAGTCATACGAGATGCTCCCATCATTGTTAAATGCCATACAAGCAACCACACTGGATACCAAATTCAGGTTGGAGCATGTGCCATCCGATAGGTTTGGTGTTCACATTTTCACAAGGGTTGCGTGGGCATTTGGTCCGTGCATTCAAGCTTGGCCGTACCTTCGACTAGTCATCACTGTCGATGCCAGGTTTCTGTCCGAAAGGTACAGGGGTAAGTTGTTCATGGCCTGTGCATATGATGCAGACCAACGACTGGTACCACTGGCATTTGTAGTGGCTGAGGAGGAGACAGCGGAGAATTGGGGATGGTTCATGAGTTGGTTGCGTCAAGATGTTGTTGGTCCCGGCAAGATCACAGTAATTTCAGACCAGCATGGGGCTATTAGAAATGTCTTTGAGCAACCACACCTTTGGTCGTGTGAAGCAGCTGAAGAAGCCGTCCACCGCTTCTGTATTATAGGGGTAAGTCATACGGCCTTGTCTCGATAAATTGCTCGGATGGACTATTTATGTAAAATTGGTGAACTACGCTCCAGTCCACGTGTTCGTTGGCCCCTCGACTTGAGCTGTGCACGACCTCCCTTAGCGTTTTCAAGGCTTTGTAGTTTATAGGCGGCGGAGGGGGGCATATCTGGTACAACCCGAACTGCCGCATCACTTTGTCACCATGATAAAACTCCACAACCCAGTTGTGTACCAGGTAACAACGACATAACCACTGACCGAAATCATCATATACGCACTGGGAGAGGACCTCATAGTAAGACTGGTACGGTGTCCAGTTCTCAACTGCACCATCCAACTTGTCAAGCTGGTCCCTATAAGTCGGCACTCCACCGGCCCTGGTGTTTCTATGGAATTTATGTAGTGTGGCCCACATTATGGCAAAGAGGGGGTCTCCTCCAAGGATCTTCACCCCCAAGGGCCGATACCAGTACTGCAGCTACCGGCCGACCTACCGGTATGTGTTTCCATGACCAAAACATCAAAAACACCACGCGGCCCACCTATACCCGAGTTATGAAGCAGCGATGCCCTAGTCAGGTGATTGTATAGGCAAGCAAGGACCGCCTCTCCCCAGTTCCAACTAGGCGGGTTGTCGAGAAACTCCAGGTATTGCAGGTACAATGCCGGTACAGAGTTTTCGCTAAGATCCGGGAATAACACTGATCCAAACAAATCTAGGCAAAAGGCACGCGTGTACTCATCTACGTCGTCGTCCTCTACATTTGCAGCCACTAAAGACCGTTCGCAGCCACTTAAGCCGAATTGCATACTTGGAGAACTGCAATACACCATCGGGCGTCCTATGATATACCCATGGAGACAATTCGAGATCGTGAAAGTTTGGGTCTGCATCCACGTTTAATAACATCTCCATCATGCCGCTCCAGTCATCGTCAGAATACCCGTTTACTCTTTCGCATACAATCAGAATTAAAGGGATTGGTTATTAACACAATACAAACTTCCTATTTTTAGTAACTAGTACCAACAAAAAAAAAATGGCCGACAAATATCTGTTAACTTACCAGTAATTGGTAAGCCAAGCATGCAGCTGACATCCTCCAGTGTAACAGTAATCTCCCTGCAGGGTAGGTGGAAGGTGTTCGTCTCGGGTCGCCACCTCTCTACCAGCGTGGTGATCAGATATTTGTCGACACTAATGTTGGGGATTTGCGCAGCTTGGTACAATCCCAACCTTAACAAGTTGTTCTCAATGCACGCCTTACTCTTTAATTTATACTGGTGGCAGCACATGCGCAAATGCTGTTAGGCTGTGACAAAACCAAAAAATTAAATTACTCCCCGTAATCAAGTATATAACAAATTTAAATTGCGCATAAATTAATATTTTAAAGTTATGCGTATAGAAAATCACCTCGTCGTGGGCGTACGAGGATCGGTGGTGCTCCGGCCGCTCATACAATAATCGCGGAAAATCCCCCATCTGTATGGTATAAAATATCTATTAGTTCATATTTGTACATATTTATAAAAACATTTTATACAATTTTTAAAAAATAAATTATACATTTTTTCAATATTCTTTTTAGATTTTTTTTAACCGATTTAATAAATTCGGTTTTTCAAACCGATTTATAAAATTAGATTATAAATTATAAATTTCATTTTTTCTTTTCTAAAAACAAGTTTGAAAAATAAGAATTCTATGAATAATTGGTCTACACTATTTTTAATCTTATGAACAATTAGTATCACTATCCATTACCATAATAGCTACAAATTTATTAAAAATTTATTAAAAATTTATACAAAATGGGTACATTACAATTCTATAAAACTAACACCAAATATCATCTACATATCTTTACAATCAACTATACCAATAAAAAAAATTTGCATAATTTCGGATTAAATAGGTAAAAAAAATTGATACCTTCAAATGTTCTTCAAAATCAATAGATCGGGGGTGTTTCGGATTCTTCTCTTCAAAATACGAAGTTTCGTGCAATTAGATCTAAGAAATAACCAAATTTGAGAGAGATTAAATTAAAAACCGATTTGGGGGAAGAGAAGTAACAATGGTGAGGAGGAGAATCGGGTGGGGAAGGAGGAGAATCGGGTGGGAAGGAAGAAAGAAAGGAAAGAAATCGAGCCGCTGGATGTGGGTCCCTTCCCGATTTAATTTTTCGGGTGCTTCCAAAGCATCCGATTTATTTTTTCGGGTCTATCTAGTCCATGAAAAAAAATTCTGCCATCTTACTAGTTTCTGTAAAAAATGTTTTTCAACTTCGTTTTTTAAAAAAATTTGCTGCGAGAGGCATTCCCAGTCGTATTTTACCAGCCCCGACCGACCCCCGGTAGAAAAAGAAAGGAAATCGTTCTTTGTCTTTGGCGTTACTTAACAATTTCTACAGTAGTACTGTACTGTGCCTCCTTCGTGTCGTATCTCGTGTGTAACACTGACATGCGGTCCCTAGCTAATTAACTCGTTCATTGTAGATTTGTTTCTGTGACCACGCCTCGTTTCTTTCTATGAAGCGAGTGATAACCCGGTACATACTGCATAGTATACAGACTGACAGACATTTACATACAGCTGAAAAGGACAGAAAAATAATGTTAAACTAAACGTCACACTCGTTTCCTGGCCGGCCCCCATATTACATTCATTCATTCGAATCGATGGGCACCGGGCACCTCAAATTCATTATTCATACCACAATTTACATTTACAAGGGCAGAAAAATAAGAGTATAATGTATATTAATAACACATCACATTACGCTAATGCCTATTCCATTGCATCCTTCTACACGTTCCCAAATATGGATTGATTGTAAATCGGAAAGACAATATTAATTTTTAGTTTTTTACCATGAAGCAACCGCTTGGTGACAGTTTCATTTTTCTATTTCTTTTTGTGTCCAAAAGTCTTGATATCAAAATTGTTGTTTCCAGTATCTCTGAATTATAATTTTCAGTGATTTTATTTCAAACTTATAATCCTCTAATATATATATTCCTTTAATTTGAAGGTATAGAAAAACTAAGTTATTTAAGACTAAGTATTGCATGCATGCATGTGTTTGTTAATCAATTGTTGTTGTATTATACATGTGTTTGTTAACTACCCCTATGTTTGTTAATCGAATTGCTATTATCATATACAAATAAACTATTATTATGCATCCATTCCAAATATTTTAAGCATTATGTTATAGTTATTTGTGACATTTTATTATAATTCTTTGAATAACTTTGAGATAAGGAAATATAAATTGTGTAGAAGTAAAACTTATCTCTATTGCTTGTTGTTGAATTGGAAACTATATAATTATGTGCTGCCTGGCAAAAGGATAAGTGGGGATAAAGGATTTTATCTCCATTATCCCTACCAAATAAGTGATGACATGAGAAAGATAAGCTGAGATAAAAAAATAATCTCTTGGATGTTACTTACAATTGGTTATCACCATGAATTTATGTTAACTGTTATCACATTTCTTTTGATGGAAGTATCTATCTATCCATTGCTGACAATTTTAACTTGTTCATATATTTTTTGTTAAAATTTTATTAATTTGGTCATTCCCTTTTATCTCTGCTTGATCTAATAAGTAAAAAAATCCGCATGCTGTGAATGAATTTGTTAGAATGAATGGGTGTCACCGAATCCGGTGGTAACAATAATTTAGTGGACTTTGATAGACACACTTAAAATAAAGTATAGGAGAAGGTGAAGGCAAAACGTGGAGGAGACAGTCTTATCTTAATCTTAAGAACTAAATTAAATTAAATTCCCCCGCCCGCTCGCTCGCTCGCTCGCTCACTTAAAATAGATTTCCCAAAACTTAGCAAATTCACTAATAAGTTGTTATAGTAAGATCCCACTTCCTCTCCATTCCTCACACAACGGAACGGAGATCTTCAGATCCCCTATGCGTAAATAATTGAAAGCAGCAGAGCATAAGGACGCCTCCAGGAGCTGTGAAACGGAGAGATGGGGACTCCATAAGGGAGGGACCTACGGTGGAGGCATGTGAAGTGAATTAACGATGGAGAAGAAGCAATCACTGGAATGGCGCCATGTGGCCTCTGGCCTTTTGTGAAATTCGCGGTTACAAATTGCAGTCCCCTCGGCACTCGGGTCCCATAATTCCATTGCCTTCCGTCTCTCCTTCTCGCTCTCCTTCTCGCTTCCTAGCTAGCTCCCACCCACACACACACTGCGGGATCGACTGAGAAAGAGAAGACACTCTGATTATTAACAATCTAACTCCTCTCCGATCAAACACAAGGTACATTCATCGTCCTTCTTTTTTTTTATCCTTTTGGTTCCTGTTCCTGGGGTTTACACTTTAGAGTTTAGCCTCCGGATCGTAATCAATATAGCTTCCTAGCTTCATTTTCACAACAAATATCCTCAACTCTGGTAATTGCTACTCTTCTTCTCTAATTTATGTTTCTCATCACATACATACAATGTGGCTACGCTTCTTTACCTATTTACCACTGGGATTGCAAGGGTTTACTATTTGGGGTTTTTCACCTCTAACACTCATTTTTTTTACTATTTGGATCTCAAGTAGAGGTTATATTTGCTCCTCTTGAGTTGGATTTCTTCTTTTTGCGTTTGGTTTGAGATCGATCAGTGCTAAAAAAAAAAAAAGGAGGAATCTTGATTTCAACGTAGCCACAAATCTTAAAAAAATAAAAAAAAAAGAAAGGAACTTTCTCTTGCTTGGTTAATTTATTAGTTCCGAGGTAAAGTTTAGACTCAGAATTGTAGAGGGATTGTAGAAAAATAAAAAAAGAATAGCTCAATAATTACCTCAAGATTTTACCAGATTGTTAAAATCGGCTGAATTGAAGCCAAACGTGGTAGCTTGCAACTTCATGTATTTTGTTTCTTGAGAAAATATGTTACTGAGATAATTAAAGATCTCTCAGAAAAGATTATGGTTTAGAACGACAATCTTATGCAAGTCTCTCTTATTGATTTGTTACAGTAACCAAGAACCAGAGATGGCAACTCTTACTGCATCCAAGTTCCTCTCAAGGTGTACCTATACCAAGCCGAATCATGAACCAAGATTCTTTGGGAAGGCTCAAATCGTTGCTTGTCCAGCTCTCAGGCTGAACAACTTACTTGACTCGCTCCAAGCCAGGCCCTGTGCTGTGAGCCCAGCTGCGAAGAATCCCAAGCCGAGTGAGAGTGATGAGAAATTTGAGAAAATCATGCATATGTTACGTGGGATGAAAATAGTTCTTGTCAGTGCTGAGGTGGCGCCTTGGAGCAAGACTGGAGGTCTTGGTGATGTTCTCGGTGGCCTCCCCCCAGCACTTGTGGTAATTATTCACATTGTACCTCTGATCTCACTTTTTATTGTTAATTGGGACATGATAAAGAAGAATTTGTTTTGCAAAATAAGTAAATGATACCAGACAGGGTTCAAGCCCCTCAATTACCTCTCAGGAGACAACTGAAGCTGTCATAAATAAACAGAATAACAAAATGTTTATTCTTGCAAGTTTTAGCTTCAAACTTTCTCTTTGTAGGCAAATGGGCACAGAATCATGGTGGTTGTACCAAGGTATGATCAATACAAGGATGCGTGGGATACAAGTGTCCTGGTTGAGGTAATTTTATATTCTGCATTAGCATACTCCAATCTCCCCCCCTCTCATCTTTTTTTTTTTTTCTTTTATAACCTTGGTAACGACTGCCAAATATAAATTGAATCTGTCTCTCTTATCCTTGTCTCTAATACAAGAGATTTCATGTTTATGTGCAGTTAAAAGTTGGCGACAAATATGAGACAGTGCGCTTTTTTCACTGCTACAAGAGAGGCGTTGACCGTGTCTTTGTTGACCACCCCATGTTTCTTGAAAAGGTCTTTGCCCATTCTTTATCAGTTTATCATGAATAATTATTAATAGAATGGATATTTTAATTTTTACTTGGAATAAATTGTTTTTATTCAAAATATTATAGGTTTGGGGAAAAACAGGTGGGAAGATCTATGGCCCCACCACTGGTA
The DNA here is from genome assembly GCA_030179965.1 of Cyperus esculentus. Taxonomy (NCBI): domain Eukaryota; kingdom Viridiplantae; phylum Streptophyta; class Magnoliopsida; order Poales; family Cyperaceae; genus Cyperus; species Cyperus esculentus. Next base: position 67,218 of record JASGLE010000066.1, on the reverse strand, counting down.
AAGACTATCAGGACAACCAGCTCCGATTCAGCCTACTGTGCTTGGTTTGTAAATTTGTTTCCAGAAAGTGTAAAGAAGTTTCATATTTTGTTGAAGACACTTTTATATGTTTGATTTTATTTGACATCTCAGGCTGCTCTTGAGGCACCGAGAATTCTTAATCTGAGCAACCCACACTTCTCTGGACCATATGGTATGACAATATAAATTATTCAAATTCGATCTAACATCATTTACTCTTAGACTTAAGTATAATTTATTTGGTATTACAGTATGTTTCATTATTATATCTAATTTGCTATTCAGGCGAAGATGTTGTCTTTGTGTGCAATGACTGGCACACTGCTCCTCTGCCATGCTATCTTAAGAGCTTGTACCAGCCGCATGGTATCTATGCAAATGCCAAGGTAATATCATTTTCTCTAAATTCTCAATTTTGTGAGACTGCTTGATAAATTTCTAAGGTTATATTTTGGAATGTGGTTCTGTTATTTAGGTTGCTTTCTGCATCCACAACATCGCATACCAGGGCCGGTTTGCTTATGATGATTTTGCCCTTCTCAACCTCCCCGATAGCTTCAAATCATCTTTTGAATTCTATGATGGGTACGAAATCTTCTTTTGCACAGAGCTATATAATACTCTTCAAGGAACTAAGAATATCAATTATGAATTCTTTTAGGTACGACAAACCAGTCAAGGGGAAAAAAATCAACTGGATGAAGGCTGGAATAAGGGAGTGCGACATGTTATTAACTGTTAGTCCATACTATGCTGAGGAGCTCTGTTCTGGTATTGACCGTGGTGTTGAATTAGATGATGAGATTGCATCAAAAATACCACCCATAAAGGGTATTGTTAATGGTATGGATGTTAACGAGTGGAACCCAGTTACTGACAAATTCATTGCCATTAACTATGATGCTACAACAGTAAGTGGTACTTCTTGCCATGTCAAGTTCCAACTTCCTATCATTCATTCATAGTGTAATTGTTTCCCAAAATACTTTTTCAAATAAAGAATATTACTAATGAATTTGTTTTTAAATTGATTCAGACTAACGCTTAATAAGTTCAATTATAATTGCATTTAACGATCTTCTTTTTCTCTGATCAGAATTTTAATATAAAATCAAAGGCTGGTTCTTTTTTAGCATCAGTGAAAGAACAAGGAAAACAATATTTAAAATGAAGTCAGGTGGCTTTTTCATACTAACTAGACTGTGTGATGTTTTTTTTTTTCATTTTCTGGATACAGGTTAATGAAGCAAAGCCCCTCAACAAGGAGGCATTGCAAGCTGAAGCGGGGCTTCCTGTTGACCGGGACATTCCCTTGATTGCCTTCATCGGTCGTCTAGAAGAGCAGAAAGGCTCTGACATTCTTGCTGCTGCAATACCTGAACTTGTGGACGAAAATGTGCAAATCATCATTCTTGTAAGAATGCAATCCCCATCAATACCGTCGTTACTGCTATTAGTGCTGTACTTAGGATGAATCTGCGCTAAAACATTAGAATTACTATGCATATCTTGCAAAATGGAACTTTTTAAAGATCTGGAATTATCTGTGTGCCTGGTATGTAATTCTTCAAAATTTATGCTGTGTAAGTGTTGTTTAGACACTTCTATAAAAACTAGAGAGAGAATAGTGTTCCCATTTGTTAGGGAATAAACTGTGCATCCACCTGCTCATGATTCTTCACAACTACTTTAATGCTTGACTCTTTTAGCTTTTATTTGTGTAATTTAAAAATAGGGAACTGGCAAGAAGACACTGGAGCGTGAACTGGAGGACCTTGAAGCCAAATACCCTGGCAAGGTTCGAGCTGTGATGAAATTCAATGCCCCCTTGGCCCACCAAATTATGGCTGGTGCCGACATGTTGGTTATTCCCAGTCGGTTTGAGCCTTGTGGTCTTATCCAGCTCCAAGCCATGCAATACGGCACGGTACATACTTCAATCATATTTTGACTATAAATCTATAAAAAAGTACTTAAGGGTTAGGCACTGCAAACCTGCTATGATATAGAAAAGTTACAGTAGATTAGAGACATATGAAAATCGATTATTATACATTGAGTGTACATGCATTTAATATGATTAAAAGGTACACACTGTTGTTGCTGCCTTTACCTGGTATCCTGTTGTCATTGCTGCCATGGAGTTGGCAATTTAAATATTTTAAAGATGTCAACTAATTTTTATATACACAACCATATATGCAGCCTGCAGTTGTGTCCTCCACTGGCGGCCTTGTGAACACAATCATAGAAGGCAAAACTGGCTTCCACATGGGTCGGTTCAGTGTTGAGGTAATGCACAAATCAGTATATGTTTAAACTAACAATTAATCATCTCAGAATACACTAATTTACTTGGGGTGCCTTGCTTTCTTCCAGTGTGAAGCTGTAGACACTTCTGATGTACAGAAAGTTGTCTCAACTATGAAGCGTGCCATTAAGATTGTTGGCAGTACTTTGCACGAAGAGATGATTCAGAATTGCATGGCTCAGGACCTCTCATGGAAGGTAATATACCATCTTAGATAATGATAATAGGTAAAAATTAGAAAAGTTTTGACCATTTGTTGCTGTTATCTGGGTAAAATAAAAATAGAGTAGGTGTAACCAAATAGTTGTACCTTTCATAGGAATTGGCTAGTAGAATGTATCACTTTGTTTCTCTATATCTTTCTGTCTTCATTTCTATCATCTGATTTTCTTATGTAAATATGATCTCTTGTATAATTAGGGTCCTGCAAAAGAGTGGGAGAATGTGCTACTGAGCCTCGGTGTTGAAGGAAGTAAACCTGGAACTGATGGAGCGGAAATTACGCCTCTTGCAGCGCATAATGTGGCAACTCCTTGAAAAAAAAATGTGATGTGATGATATATAAGTTTATAACCTGTAGGCATTGGCTTTGACAAGTCTTGTCAGGTCATTGATATGCTAGCTCTATGTGTGTTTTATTTTAACAAATCAATTAGTATAGCATTAAATTGCATGTGTAGTGAATGATGATAGTATGACTTGAGAATAAAGTAATTGTCTGTGCTGGAATAAAAAAGTTTCTATATCCTGTTTTCTTATTGAAGTGCTGACTATTTTGCATTGTGTTTCTTTTAGTTGGAAAATTAGGCTGGTTATCTTTTGTGTATGTTTGGGTGGGTAACTAATAGCAATACCACTGGTTAGCAAGCTATTTTTCTGTTTGGATGGGTGAGTAGCTATGTGAAATAGATGCTAGCTTATATTACTTTGTACCAACAAGATGATTCTGCTGGATTTGCTGCTAATCTAGACACAACCTTGATTGATAAAATAGGTTAAAGAAAGATTCAGATAAACAAACAAAGTATTGCAACAAAAAAGAGCAATTCAAATGAGAACAAAACCCAAAAGTCCTTTTGTCATGAATTGTATTCCAGTGGATATCTCAAAGGATTGGGTCAATTGTGGTAAAGAATAATTTAGTCATGTTTATATGGGTCTGACCAGATCTGATCCTTGTGGATCCAGGAAAATGTGAGCTGAATGCAACATTGTTGATGGATCATGGTTCGGACTTAACCTGATCTCCTGATCTGAGCCCATGGAAATTGGGATCTGAAACTGACCTTGAAGGGGCATGGATCGACTTGACCTGATCTGATTAGTCATGGACCTGCCTGGTCATGGTTTGACTTGGCATGATCTGCATAAGTGATAAAGAAAGCCTTCAAACAGAAAGGCTGGATTGTTTGTATTATTATTTATTAAGAGAGGTTCCTGCCTTCCATTTTTTAAAGGGCACAATTTCAATTTAGAACCTCCCATATATCATATTTGATTCTCACTAACTTGCTTCCTAACGATTACAGGATATAGAAATATATACTACTAAACTACTCAGGTTTTGATCTGTTTACTACATGATTTGCACCTGTCATTTGGTCAGAAAAAATTTAGTCAGGTCTGGTTGGGTCAAAAGTTGAAAACCTAATATAAACAACATCAACACACTCACTCACTCAGCTCAGCTCTTCCAATCTTCATAGAGTCCATCCTTCTAGTTAGTTGCTCTACCAGTATCAGTATCAGTATGAATTCCAAATTACTGAAAAGCCTACGTTCAGCATATATAGTAATTCTTAATTAAGTTACTAAAATATACCGAACAATATAGATCATAACTGGATTTTTTAACTTTGAAGTTTGCTCAAGGTCTAGATGAAAGATAATATTTGGTTTGCATTATTTGTAGTATGGTAAATGAAGCTGTCAGTGCTGTTCTTTCATTTTTTAGATCCTTTCACTCTTATCCTTTCTTATAACTTGAAGATAATTACTTATCAATCCTTTTAATGCATAGGATTTACAGTAAGTTTTTTATAGACATGATAGCATTTCTAATTCTGAAAAAAATAATAATAAAATTTTAGCTTTACTTTATTCTTTCAAAGAATGCCTCAGTAATCAGTGAGTATATATATTTGTGTGTGACAAGCATTCGCAAGAAACACTCCACGTGGTAATCTGGCAGTTTCTGAAAATTACAATGTGACATATAGCGAGGCATGGGAGGTGAGCATTAATATGTGCCAGAGGTGTGAGGGCATGATACCTGTCCTTGTCACTTTTCCGCAGTTTGCGTGAGCACTCTCAGTTCTTCTTTAATTTGAGGACAGATTGAGAGAGAGAGAAATCTACACTCTTGCAAACAGAAGGTACTTCGATTTTAATTTTCTTTATTTATTCAATAATATCTAGAGATTTAGGCAGTTCACAGATCTGCTGATGTAAATTCTCAAGAATTTCCATCTCTTGCATATGTATTCGGTTGCTCGATACTTTGTTATGAGTAGGTTTATTTATAATTCAGAAGGATGTTTATTTCAGTTAACTGTGGTGTGACTGTGGTCTTCTCTGCGTTTGCATGTGCTTATGCATGATTCTGTGCTGATTTTTCTGAAATTTATATCTACTTATGTTGTTGGTTTAAGATTTTCCTAATTGCTGGATGATCGAATATGAAAATTAATGATATCTGACGTTCGATCAAAGGAATAAATTCATGATAACTTTTGTCTGATAAGGGAGAAAACATTTTCTCTTGAAAAAAGATTTGTTAGTCTGAAATGTTCAACAGCGTCACCAGTACTGACAATCATGAAACCCAAATGATCAAAGGAATATGTTTCAGTCTAACAAATCTTTTCCCAAGTGATAAGATGTACAACAGCGTCACCAGTACTGACAATCATGAAACCCAAATATGCTTCAGTCTTCTGTGCTTGGTTCGCAATTTTGTTTCTTAAAACTAATAATCTTCATGTTAGTCTGAAATGTTCATACATACAGATCTTATATTGATTTCATTTGACATCTCAGGCTGTAACGCCCCGAAAACCGGCCGAAACAGACGCCGCATAACCTCAGAAAAGTCTTCAGTTATGCAAGGCTTCTTGGTGAATTATCCCTGCCATACTTATATTATAATTAAATAAAAATACATTAATTTACTAAATGGTTGTTTTGGAAATTTGTTAAAGATCTGATTAATTAAAGCTGATATGCGTACTGTTCTTATATTGTTTAGCTGATATCATATATCTTCAATTATTCTTTTTAGAACCATTGGAATCATAATAAGGGAAAGCGATTTAATCTTTTTAATTATATTTTCACATAAGTTGTAGCTAATAATTTAATACTTATAACACAATTTCTGTAATGGAAGCTGACAAGAGTCAATGAACATAAAACTTTCATGTATTTAACAACCACATTATATTACAAAGTTTACTTAACCACCCCTACTTCTAAACATCTACCATAACCCTCCTTCAGCTCAATATTTACAAGTACTATATATACAAGTTGGTGCCCAGACAATAGGCAGCCCCAAAAATATTATCAATCCCTAAATTACGTTACACGATCCTCAAAATTCACTAATTAGCTGCAGCGAGTTTAACCCCTAGTTATACCTTCCATGACGGTTTGATTTCAGTCCTACGACAGTCCAAAAGGTCTTGTACCTAGCTGAAAAAAAATGAAACAACTCTTCATGAGCTATTGCTCAGTAAGTACTTTGAGATCCCTATACTTATTCTAGATATAATATGCCATTTAATTGGTACTTTACTCACTGAAAATTTTACCAGAAAAATATAAGGAAAAATGCATATATTTTCAGCAGCTTACATATTATGCTGGCAAGACCATGACAATGCAAATAAATCAAATTATACTCAAAAGCCTCATCTACTAAGATCCTTTAATTTCCAACTAATGACACAATTAGCCTTTCCTAATATAAAAATGCAAATCTGTTAGACATTTTTTTTTTTTTTACTATTTGTAACATTATAATTCCAACATTAAAGACAAATTTTCATATTTGCCCTCCTATGAAATTCCAAGTCTGAATATCTGTGCCTTTGCAATACCTTGCGCAAGACACCCAAATATTCATTCCAACATAACAAACATCTCAGAATCACACATCCATTACTCTCTCGGCAATGGCCAAATTCACAGATGGTGACTAGTCCCCATTTTAATCCTACTAGCACCGCAGCTGCTAGTCCATCCACACAAGAATCTGCCACAACATGACAATTTCCATCTCACAAATCATACTAGCAACCTCAGCTGCTAGTCCATCCACACAAGAATCTGCCACAATAAATTATACTAGCAACGGCAGCTGCTAGTTCATCCACACAATTCCACAACTTTCATAGGAGGCTATATGATCACTTTCATGTCAGTAGCACCATTCAGCAACTTTCAATTAATTAATTTCTCACAATTCAAGCTGTTATGCTATTCTCTTAATTCAAATAGAAAGAAACCATTGACCTTTTTTAATTAACATCCAATTTATAAAAAAAAAAATAATTTACAGCACTTTTGAAAATTCAGTAACCAAACATATCATTTATTTAAATCACACCAACTCCAATTCATAATAGCAACTCATGACAGTGAGCTTCTCACTCACAAAATATTTTAGCCAGAATTCATATGCATGCAGCATACCCATCTGAATATCAAATCACCAAATCAAAGACATATCATGTCAAGCATAAGTATAAGAAACTCAAAATACTTACTTAACGGCAAGCGACTAGATTCAACCGAATGCTCGACCCGTGCTTATTATTTATGCTGATCACCTACAATTTAGATATATTTAATATACTTAATAACTTCAATTGACACCGATAATTAGTTTGAGTGGCTGCAGTGCACACATAGAAACTGAGATGGACAAAAGTGTCAAGGAATTAATTATTCAATTTCTTATCTTCTATTAACCTTCAGCTTGTACAACACTAATGAACCCAATCTTTACTTCTTTAGTTGGCCTGCTAAAGAAGAAAGATTAGCTCATTAATGGTAAGAAATTGTACACACAACCAATGGCCAAGTTGGTCATGTGTCTATTCCTGTACAAGCAAGGCATGAGAATTATATGCATACCCAAAGATCAAAGCTGGTAAGAACACTAAAATCAGCCATTTTAATTACAATTTCTGAAATTCTTCTTTCCAAAATTAGTTACTTAATTATTGCGAATTCAGTCCCTTAGCTTCCTTCTTTAATAATTTGAGTATCCTCTTCTCTGACTAACACACGAAGGTCAGATTTTCTGTCAATCAACTTCAATTAGAGGTAAACTTAGAGGAAAACAACATTAATTAAAAGTATCATTTCTTATTAGCTACAAAACCCACGAATTTAGGACCTTAATCCAACCAAAAACACTTACCAGGATGCAAGGAAGACAAGGGATTTGGGTTTCGACAATGGCAGCAACTGGCCGAGCGAAGTTGGGCTGCTGCCGCGTGTGCGTCACTTGCTGAAAATGAGAGATCTGCTTTGAGTTTTATTTCAATGGATAGTACAGTTCGATTAATACATTCAATGGTATATGAAGTGCTGGAAAGAAGAGAGTGTTAGGCGGTGATGGAATTTTCTAGACTGGACACAAAAATATTTGGGAAACATGCACTGCAGCCCCTGGTCTTGGGGGAAATCACATTTTAAGACATTTAGTATTTTAATTGTTGTACACGTGTCTGTTATGTTTTCTGGGTTATCACACAGGCTGCTCTGGAGGCACCTAGAATGCTCAAATTCAACAATGATCACTTTTCTGGACCATATGGTTGGCAATAAATTTGTTCAAATTCTCATATGAAAATATGTTCTCTGCTGTTATAAAAAACATTTGTACGGCTTTTTATCGGTCTATATATTCAGGTGAAGATGTTGTGTTCGTTTGCAATGACTGGCACACAGCTCTTCTCCCATGCTATCTCAAGAGCTTGTACCAGCCCCATGGTATCTATACAAATGCCAAGGTAATATTACTTTCTCTCTATTCCTTATTTTGTGAGATTAAGTTTGTTACATTGCCAAGGTTGACATTTGCAATATGATTCTGTTATTAGATTGCTTTCTGCATCTACGATATTATATCGCAGGGCAGGTTTGCTATCGATGATTTTGCCATCCTCAACCTCCCTGATAGCTTCAGACCTTTTGAATTCAATGATGGGTATGGAGTTCTTTTTTGTACAATTTCATATATATAACACTGAACAGAACTGAAAAAGATTAAAAAAAAATGAACTTGTATAGGTATGACAAGTCACCGAAGGGAAACAAAATGAACTGGATGAAGGCAGGAGTGGAGGAGTGTGATCTTTTATTAACAGTTAGCCCGTACTATGCTGAAGAGCTCTGTTCAGTTGATGAATGTGCTTTTCAGTTAAGGCAGTTCATCAAATCAAAAAAACCGACCATAAAGGGTATTGCCAATGGCTTGGATGTCAGAAAATGGAACCCATGTACTGACGAATTCATCAATACTAAATATGATTCCTCAAATGTAAGTAGGGGCACCCATATTGAGACCTTAATTTTTTGGTATCTGTTGTTCATCATGTAATTCTTTTTGGGAGTTGAATATAAAGTGTGCTGACCATTATCACAACATAGAATTTGGCACCCCTCAAAAGAAAAACGAGCACAGTGTGCACCTAAATTGATATGTCCAAAATACCACCATTTCATGTGTGTGTTTGTGTTCCCGGTTGAACAATTTTAATTTCTTCCTTTTGAATGGAAGAAAAACATAGGAAAGTTCAAGGAAAATAATTTATAGAAAAGTAAAATCAGGTGTACTGATGAAAGTCCTGAAAGCTTGGTGATCTCTTTCTTTTTTAAATATAGGTACATGAGGGAAAGTCTCTAAACAAGGAGGTCTTGCAAATTGCGACAGGGCTTCCTGTTGATCGCAATATTCCAATGATTGTCTTTATAGGTCGTCTTCAGGAGAAGGATGGTCTAGACATTCTTGCCTCTGCCTTACCGCACCTAATGCAAGAAAATATCCAGTTCCTCATTCTTGAAAGAATGCAATATACAGAAGAAATTTTCATGTTAATTATGTAATAAGAGAAGAGTAATATGCACTCACAGTCACAGGAAAACATTCCTAAGAGTACAGTACCGGACCAGAAGAAGATTTTTTTTTTTTTTTTTGAAGTGACCGGCAATTGCCGTGTCATTCGATTTTATAAAATAGAAGAAAAAGTTGTGTACATACAGTAGTTACATAGATACTTATTCATCTCCCTAGGTATTTATTTATCACCCTACATACAATATCTTCATGCACGATGATTGCATGGATGTACCTAGCCCTGACTTATTTACAATTCTGTAACCAGCTATTCCTAGATGAAGCAATGTCCCTCATGATAGCAAAATTCGTGCAGTGCTTCTGTCTGAACAGTCTGTTGTTGCGTTCCTTCCAAATGACCCATGTAGTTGCTGCGAAGAGAGTGTCCCATGATTTTGTATCGGATGCCGGAAGCGTTTCCCTGACGGAGGACCATAGCTGGAGTGGTTCAGTGAGGGTGGATATGTTGAGGTTCATGGAGGGGCACAGGCCGTACCATAGAGTTTTAGCGAAAGTGCAACTGACGAAGAGGTGTTGGGCATCTTCTGTTAAAGTTTGGTTGCAACATATACATGTTGTTGGTGCCGGCCACTGCTTGGCCAACAGGTTATTCGCAGTCTGTATAAGTTATCTTTGAACAGTATCCAGAGGAAGATCTTCAGTACTCAAAGTGGCGCTGTCACCCCCCACGGCATGGCTGATTGGCACGGTATTATTCCCGGATGTGACGAAGCCAGAAACTAATTGTTGGGGTGCAAAATTTAATCATAAATTTACATTATACCAATATAAAAAATAAGCTATAATTAGGTAGTACAAACCAAAATTTACTATACGGGCTCTTGATTTCAATTTTAATAATTATAAGAAAATAAAAAAAAAACAAGTCCGATATAAAAATTGCTACTTGAACAGTTCAACGTCTAAGTGAATGAAGTTAGTTACCTACATGGCTTTGACAATTTATTTTCAAAGAAACTGACATCAATTTATTTTCACAATTTAGTTTATTATATTAATGGCAAAAATTATGCTTTCCACTGTTGTTGGCAACTGGCGAGAGCAATATGTTAAGTTTTATTAACTTAACAGGAGATTGATGTTGAGGGTCATCATGTAGAGAATCAAAATAAAAATAGAAAAGAAAAGAAAATTTTATGCTCCTCTAATTAATTGGTTATACTTGTGTGCTAAATTTTGACTCGTAACTAGTTTGACAAGTGAATTGTTTTGAATATCTTACTTATTAATATTTTTTTGAGATCAGTGCATAATAAAGTTGTTACAAGTAATAATTTTGAATGTCAGTCCGTCATTAATAAAAAGGAAATAACTCATTAACTAGTGCTATTACATGTTGGTTTGCTATGTCTGATCGGTTCCAATTAAGAAGCAAAATTGATTCTCCATACTATTAGACATCAATAATAATTATCAGAGGACAAGTCAACATTTTTCAAGGGGGGGCAAAAACTGTTGTTATATCTTAATTAACCCTATTATATAATCATATAACATGTAAGCCGAGTTGGCACTGTAGATCCCCGAGGAACTCCGTTTCCATACCATGGAAATGCATTACGCATGCCCCTAGATGTACCACATGCATGCACAAGGGAGGTGTCATGCAGACCTTAAAAAATATCATGCTCCTACAAAATTTATAAAGAATGTGATCTTTGAAGAAAAAGGAAGCATTTATGATGGATCTTCTTTGTAAATACTTAGGGCCACTTCACATTTGTGTGTGCTATTTGTGATAAGTTTTTGTGCTGACCCAGTTTATTGTATCAGTTCTAATGTGTGATAATTATACTGTTTGTATTAAACATTCTTCTTCTGCTGCTTGTCTAAAAAAATATTAGGGTACTGGCAAGAAAAGATTGGCGCTTCAACTTGAAGAAATTGAAAGGAAGCACCCTGAGAAAATGAGGATCTTAACAAGCTTTACTACCTTCTGGCTGCACCAAGTCATTGCTAGAGCTGATTTGTTGGTAGTACCCAGTTGCATCCAACCTTGTGGGTTTTTTCAACTTTTGGGGATGAAGTTTGGAACGGTAACCTCCTAATTCTTTCGCTACTTGCATGAGTTGACAATGGGCAGTATTATAGACAGAACTAACCCTATCCTCAACTGAAAAATTACATCAGAATAGATCAGAAAGGCAGAATGTTTGGTTTGACATTGTCAAACATATAACATAATTAAATGTACAATAATATGGAAATGATACTGGGTTTGCAATCCATGGACTAGCAGATTAATAAACTTCTTATTTACAAGGACATTAGTTTGAATTTGTAATGCATTTTCTTATGCAGCTTCCGGTAGTCTCCTGCACTGGAGGTCATGTGGACACAGTCATTGATGGCATGACCGGTTTTTACATGAGTTGCTTAGTATCAAGGTATTCGATCACAAACTGATTACTAATATATGCTCAGTTTATCAATATACTTTTCAGGTCATTTAATAACTTGAGTGCCTTCTAATTAACTTCCAGTATGATCAGGAGGTGGATCCTTCTGATGTGCTGAGAATGGTTGCATGTCTGAAGCCTGCCATCAAGGTCGTAGGCACTGATTTGCATAAGAAGATGATTCAAAACTGCATGGCTCAGGACCTCTCATGGAAGGTAATATTAATTGTATCATTTTTGTCCTTGGATATGTTTAAATAGGCATGCATGAAACCTACTTACATGCATGATAAATATATATTTTTATTATTTCTTGTATATATATTTAGGGTCCTGCAAAGGAATGGGAGAGAGCGCTACTAAACCTGGGTGTTGTGGGTTTTAAAGCTAGCGAGATTGGAGTTGATGATGATGAGGAAACTGAGCCTCTTCTGAAAGAAAATGAGACCATTAATTAACCCATGAAAAAGTGAATGATGTGTTGTTGATTGAGTGTGTGGTGTTGCTTGATTAATCTCTTTGGATGTAAATTGATATGCTGTGATCTGTGCGTGCTTCAGTGAAGAACTGATTAGATACTTTCAATTGCATATGCAGAAATAAAACAGCCTATGTTTACTGAAAGCTCTTGTCCTGCTCTCTTATATTAATAAGTTCTTTCTTTTTTTTTTTTTTTTTCAGTTTCTGGCATTTTTATTTAGTTTGAGTGGTTTTGATAGAGTTAATGAAATTCTGAGTCCGAGACCGGTAATTAGAACATTGCACATACCTTGGATTCGGTAGGAAGTAGAGGCAAATGCAACTGGTAGCCTCCGGGAGGATGTTCGATCTGACAGTTGGGGAAACCATAAAAAAGCAGAATATGGTGACTGGTGAGGATGCTGCAGCCTGAAAGAAGAGTAGCTACAGAGTCCTAACCAGTATCATGTTCATCTCAATCTCAGATTTGAAAACGCCAGCCATCTACAATTGCTTGGCAGCAGCAATGTATTAGCTCTGAAATGGTGGTGACCTCTGGAATTGGAAATTAAGCCGAGATTTTGCATCGTTAGAGGAAGTGAAATGAAGAAGAAGAAAAGCTGCGGCTGGGAGATGAAGTGAAATGGATTATTTCTTTGAAGGGCTTTGACTTTCTAAAGGAATTAATATTAGTGTTATGGAGTAGGGACTGTGCTAGTCACTAGTCAAAGGAGTGGAGACTGAGTAGGTTTGGTTTTTATTTTCACGTTTCCTTTTACAAATGTAAATTGTGTAGACTTTGTTTGGTTGCCTACGGCCTAGGTTGTAAACGAATCGATTCAAATTTGGATCTAAATCGAACTTGAAGAGCTAAACTTATCTCGAGCTAAAATCGAACCAAGCTAAACTGAATCGAACTAGCTCGAACTCGAATCGAGCTCCATGTAAGCTCAATTATTACAATTTTATATTTATTTTTCATATTATCGTAAATAATTAATACTAAAATAAGTATATTATCTTGTCATTCTTTAATAATATAAACAAATTATCTCTATTTTTACTAATTTTATATTAAATTATGATTAAAAAATTTATATTTTATTAATTTAACAATAAAATAAATATATTTTGTTAATTAAATAATAAAATAGATATATTATTATAAACAAATTTTAATAAAAATAGTTAAAAAAAATGTGTAAATTACTGTATATCAAACTATTATGAATTAAATCAATAAAAACTAGAATAAACTGAGCTAACAAAAAATCGAATAGCAAACTATTATGAATTAAATCAATAAAAAATAGAATAAACTGAGCTAACAAAAAATGGAATAGAGTAGAGTTTAGACCGAATCCAGCTGATAAAAAATCTGAGCTGGACCGAATGGAACTCTGAATCGAGCTGACAAACAATCTGAGCAAATTACGATTGTAGGGGAGTAGGGTGTATAGTTGTTTGTTTGGCAATATGGGAGGGGAGTAGGGCTGTAGCCTGTAGCTCGTAACTTGCTCTCTCTGACTCTCTGTCAAGTGTCAAGTGTCAATCTCTCTTCGACGGTGTGGCCACCGCATCCGCATGGACGCCCCATTTTCTTCTCTCCCGTCCTTCGCCTCAAAGAGAGAGAGAGAGAGAGAGAGAGAGACTCTCAACTCTCAATTGGGGACAAAATGAAATGAATGTGGCCGCTGCTACATTCTCTGAATCAAAAGGGTTTATCAATGACTATTGGGATTTGCTTGCGGCTGGGGCTCCTTCTGCCTCTGCCTCTGCCACTGGCTGCCGGAAGACCACAAACGAATGGACCAAAACCACCAAGGGAAGAGCCAGGCCTGCACCTCACCTCTTCTTTTCTTATGCTAAATGAAGCTGGTAATCCATCCCTTTTCTCATTTCTCCCGGCTAATTTACATACTTAACTGCCTTCAACTTCATGTTCACATGCTTAACTTAATTATCTACTCAGAGAGACCCATTTTCAGTTTTCCTTGTGTCGCAAAGAACTGCCTCTGTTGCTGCTGCTGTTCTTTCATATTTCAGACTTTCTGATGAATGTTCGCTCACTGTTGCCATTAACTGCCACTAGCCATTGGATATGATGGGCCAACTATTCTCCATACCATTTCATAGCAATCAAGGAATTATCAGGTTTTCATTTAATTGAATTTACAACAGACTCTTTCTGTATAAGTGTCTTGTATCTTGTTGAAGCTGGGTCTTGATGAGAACTCTATTGGTACAACTCCCAACTCATACTAGATCAAGTTGTGCATCTCTGGGCCAAATTAACTAGGATTTCTGTTTGCATACCTTCGTACTCACATAATTGTTATGCTAAATGAAGATGATGAATTGCCATACAACTTTGTTCACTTTATTTGGTGAGTAATTACTTCTCGCCTACCATAAATTTTACCTGGTCTTGTTGACCTTGGTTATGAGTTTTAGGAGTTCCATTTCAGATCTATTATGTCCAAGGATATATTACTCTTTACTTGTCTGTTAAATGCTATATTTTTCAGTAATTTGAGTTTGTTATGACCTTCTTCGGGTTTTGCTCTCATTGATGCTGCTATCCATTGCATATATTGTTATTCTGGTTCAATCTAAGCGTAATCGGACTGCTTTGCGGTTCTTGCAAGGCCTGACAAGGTTTCCTGCCTGATTTCTGTCAAAATCTTATTATTTGCTGAGCACACCAACCTTAGCAAAAGTGTCATGAAAGTGGACTTAGAGATCTTATTTAAGTTAGGGGTAATTGGGCCAGGTCAGTATTATCTTCCACAACCTGAACCGGTTTGCACCCAAATGTAGATCCAATCCAAAGAGGTCAGGGTTTGATTGGACCCGATACGTGTAACTTGATTGAGTATTTGATAATTAGTTTTTCTTGAGTATTGTTACTATGAATTTAAGCTCACTCATCTCTTTTGTGGGTTTAAATAAATAAAAAAGTACTTATAAATTTTTTAAGTTGCACCTCAACAAAAAAAAAGACGTCAAAATTTTGGTCTACCTTATATCATGAATATTATATATCAAAAGTTCATGGGATACAAAAATTTCCCATTTCTAGAACCTAAATTAGTATTTGTTTGGAAATTTTAATATTACAACAAAATAATTATAACAATATGTGAACTATGTTTGCGTATGAAATAGGCTAGCTTCAATAGGTCTAAAATAAATACTTCACAAAATTCAGAAAACAAAAAAAATTTGTATTCCATGAGATTTTGATATAAATAATTTATTGAATAGCATAAATCAAAACTTGAAGATTTTGAGGTATGCGATTTGCACGGTACTGATGTTTAGTTCCTACTAGTAATAGAAATATGTTATTTTGAAGGGTTTCGTGATAAATTTAAATATGCATGGCACTAGAAATATTTTTGATATTGAAATTGGATGTTCCTTAATGCACGCTAATTTGAGATGTTTGGTTACCTAAATTACATGGGTTTTGTGTGTCCGCAACTGATTACCTAATTTCATGAATCATGTATGGTAATTTTGAGTGTAAGCAACTATTTGATTAATTTTGCAAGGTTTTTCTTTGCTTCTACTCCTAGGATTCGTGAAAATTAATTAGAGTGTTTGCTTCTTTTCTTTCTACTTCCACTCAGATGTCTTTTTACCGATTAATTAGTTTTTGTGGGGAACCACAAAACCTAGTAGAATTGGTAATGGATCCTGCCCCTCTACAGAGTGACGCGGGTTCAAGTCCCGTAATAGGCATATAAAAAGTAGGATAATGGGATCCCTACTTTTTGTAAATTTAATTTTTTGTTGACAACAAGTCCCTACCTTAAAAAAAATTAAAAAAAATGTTTACAACTGGTATTATATTCAACCTAGAGTGTAGAGAGTCCAATGCTGCTCTTCATTTTTACATTCTATACTTGAGAATGCAGAACAGCCAGTGTTGATTCCTTCCATTCTGCCAGGTTTCACAATAATAATTAGGACATATAATATTTCCATTTTGGTAAAAATAAAAAAAATGTAGTTAAATTTAATGAAGTATTTTATTCTATATAATTTTAGTTTTATCTCAGGTAGGTAACGTAAGGTGCGTAACAAGCAATCACTTGGAATGCAACGCGTGGCAAATTTGGCGGTTTGTGAATTCCATGGTTACAAATAGCGGGGCTCTGGGCAGAACTATGTGCCACAGAGTTGTGAGATTGCGATTACCACCCCTTGTCTCTCTTCCCCTTCAAGTCTATTTGATTTCATCTGATTTCTTAATCAGTTTAAGGAGGATCGAAGAGGAGGAATTCACACCCTACAAATCAAAGGTAATTTGGTTTTAATATATTCCCTTTTTTAAAAAATTTTCATAGCTTCTATGAGTCTAGTCAGTTCACAGATCTGATGATATAATCCCTTAACAAGGGTTTCCATCTCTTGTAGAAATATCTCATAGCTCAGTTAAGTATTAAAATCTGAGTTTCTTGAAGGTAATTTGAGCTGATATGGTTGTTTGTATATATTTATCAACAATCAGCGCTAATTTTACTGAAACTTATATGTAGATTTGTTGTTGATTAGAATTTATTGGCTGATTTGAATTTATAATATAACAAATCTGAAATTTATAGGTTTTACCCTAGTTTTTATTTTTTTTCCCCTTATATTTTAAATTCTAATTGAGCTGGACTCTTGATTGGCCATGATTTATTAAAATTTAAGTCTAGGATTTAAAAAAAAACTAAGAACAAATTTTCAAACCGAGAACTCTGAAATTCATAGGTTTTTTTCTAGCTTTTGTATATTGTTATGTTTTTTTTTTTCTGATTGAGATGGACTGTTGATTGACCACGTTTAAATAAATTAGTTGATAGGAGGATAGGAGGACTAAAATTTCTGTTAAAAAAAATTTTATTTTGAACCGAGTAATTAACAAAATCAAAATCAAACATTTGCAGCTCCTTTTGTACTGCAATAACAACCAGAGATGACAACTCTCAATGCTTCCCAATTCATTACCAAGTGCGCCTATGGCAAGCCTGAGTACGAGTCAAAAATCTTGGGCAAGGCCCAAATTGTTGCCTTCCCTGCACTTAGGATTGGAAACTCGGTTGAGCGGCTCCAAGTCAAGTCTTGTTCCTTGAACCCAAATCTGAAGACTACAGGACAGATTGCAAGCGACGAGAAAATAGAGAATGTCATGCATATGCTACAGGGGATGAAAATTGTTTTCGTGAGTGCTGAGATGGCACCTTGGAGCAAGACTGGCGGTCTCGGTGACGTACTAGGCGGCCTTCCCCCAGCCATGGCGGTAATTCACAATGCTCCATCCTTTTTTTTCTTTTTGTGTGTGTGTGTGTTGAGAACTGCTAATAAAGAAAGATATCATATGTTTTTAAAAAGAAAATAAAACTATATATCATACTTTCATAAGTTGCTATTCAGGGTTTCTATAATGTTGGTAACTTTGATGAAACAACAATTGTTGCTGTTGTAAAACAACAATAGAATATACTGTTTCAATCAAACTGTAGCTTATATAGTTTATCTATGCAGGCAAATGGACACAGGTGTATGGTTGTTAGCCCAAGGTACGACCAGTACAAGGATGCTTGGGATACTAGCGTCCTGGCTGAGGTAATATTTGATGTTTTGTTCAATTTCATCAAAATATCAGATTATTTATTTTTGTAATTTGTCTCTCTAATTCAAGAAGTTACGGTTTGTTGTGTAGTTTAAAGTGGGAGATAAGTATGAAACAGTGAGGTTCTTTCATTGCTACAAGCGAGGCGTTGATCGTGTCTTCGTTGATCACCCAATGTTTCTTGAAAAGGTCTTCTTCCATTTGAAGATTCATGCATCCCTATTTGCTTACTTATATTATTGTTCCTATGTTGAAAACAAGTATATTTTTATCCAAAATTTTATAGGTGTGGGGAAAAACTGGTAGTAAAATCTATGGTCCCATCGCTGGTACTGACTATGAAGACAACCAGTTGCGCTTCAGCCTTTTATGCTTGGTATGTAACGTTGTTTTCTCATTCATAAATCAAGTTTCATAAACTGTAAAAATATTCTTATGTGTTTGATTGTATTTTACTTTTTAGGCTGCTCTTGAAGCACCTAGGATTCTAAATTTAAGTAACCAGAACTTCTCTGGACCATATGGTATGGCAATATAATCTATTCAAATTTTTTTTAATATATTTAGTTATTTGCCTTGTATTATGCTAAAAATTTATACATGTTATGATTTGTTTATACAGGAGAAGATGTTGTTTTTGTGTGCAATGACTGGCACACTGGTGTTCTCCCATGTTACCTCAAGAGCATGTACCAGCCCCGTGGTATTTATGCAAATGCAAAGGTACTTTCCTTTTCTTTTAACTTCTATCTACAATATTAAACTTGTGAAACTATTCAGGTTCAATTATAATTTGCTTCTATGATGTAGGTTGCTTTTTGTATCCACAATGTGTCATACCAGGGCCGGTTTCCTTTTGGTGACTTTTCCCTTCTCAACCTCCCAGAAAGCTTCAAACCATCTTTTGAATTTGATGGGTACGACATTTCTTATTATCTTCAATTTGAAATCATATCAATTAAAAAGGCTTAAAGTAGGAATATTTTTTTCAGGTTGGACAAGCTGCTAAAGGGGAAGAAAATCAACTGGATGAAAGCTGGGGTAATGGAGTGTGACCAGTTACTAACTGTTAGCCCATACTATGCTGAGGAGCTTCGTTCAGTGTCTGGTATTGGGTTGGACCCGTACATTATGTCAAAACAGCCTCCTATAAAGGGTATTGTTAATGGCATGGATATCAATGAGTGGAACCCGGTTCTTGACAAATTTATCGCCATTAACTATGATGCTGCAACTGTAAGTAGCACTTAAACAGTTTATTCAGTATAAAATCCTGTTTTAGTTATTAGTTGGTACATGGTATTTAAATGATTGTCCAGAATAGTATCACAACATAAATAAAAATGCACAGATATCAATTTAGAATGGTTATGAAATCTAATGGTTTTCATTTCCGTAAGAGTGGCTGGGTTATTGTGTTGGCTTGTGAAACCTATCACAACGCTCTAGCATCTAATTAAAAATCAAGGTTATATTAAAATTGAACTTGGTGGTTTCTTTCTTTCTTAAATACAGGTGAATGAAGCAAAGCCTTTAAACAAGGAGGCACTGCAAGCAGAGGCGGGGCTCCCTGTTGACCGCAACATTCCCTTGATTGCCTTCATTGGCCGCCTCGAAGAACAAAAAGGATCAGATATTCTCACCACTGCAATTCCCGAGCTTATGGATGAAAATATCCAAATTGTCATTCTTGTAAGAATAAAATCTTCTGTATAAGATTCATTTTTAGTACTAAAACAGCAACCCCTATCTAACATAGAAAATGTTTCATGAATGCAAGGTGGGGTAATACAGAATGAAACCTATTGGAATCTGATATCATGCTTTTATATCTAGTCTGATAATTTCTTATTGAGGAAATGTTGCTATTATTATGGTACATACATAAGATAGAAAGGTTGTTTTATTGCAAGAGCAAGGAAGCAGTATTTTTAGTCATCTTTATAGGACTAAAGCGCTGCGATCGCTATGCTTTCTTCAAATCTGTACCCACTTCTAATTTTCTTCTGCGCAGATCTGCTTGATACTTAATGACAATATTCTAATTCTTGTGTTGTTGTATAATCAATTCATGTTGT
Organism: Cyperus esculentus; assembly: GCA_030179965.1. Classification (NCBI taxonomy): domain Eukaryota; kingdom Viridiplantae; phylum Streptophyta; class Magnoliopsida; order Poales; family Cyperaceae; genus Cyperus; species Cyperus esculentus. Next base: position 47,174 of record JASGLE010000066.1, on the reverse strand, counting down.
CTCTTTATTTTTGTGCATAAAAACTAGGGATCTGGCAAGGAGAAGATGCAACGTGAACTTGAAGCTATAGAAGCGATGTATCCTAACAAAGTTCGGGCAGTAACGAACTTTAGTGCTGCCTTGGCTCACCAGATGCTAGCAGGTGCTGACTTTATGGTGATGCCTAGTAGGTTTGAGCCCTGTGGGCTAATTCAACTCCAAGGAATGCGATATGGAACGGTGTGTATTTCTCTCCATAACTTGATACTTTAAGACATTGGTAGTTGTCAGTACGACAGGTTCTTCCAGATCCCCGATATCAATTCAGAAACCAGTTTGATTGGTAACCATAATGTTCATGCAGCCTGTGGTAGTCTCTTCTACTGGAGGCCTTGTGGACACAGTCACAGAAGGGAAAAACGGTTTCCACATGGGTCGGTTCAGTACCCAGGTATGCACAATTCAATATGCTCAATTGATACTTATTTTTTCACGGGTGCATTAGTTAACTTAGTGCCTTGTTTTTCTCTACCAGTATGACATGATAGATCCAGCTGATGTGTCGAAAATTGTCACAACTCTGAAGCGTGCCATTAAGATTATTGGCAGTGCCGAATACAAAGAAATGATTCAGATCGGCATGGCTAGAGACCTCTCCTGGAAGGTAATATACCATATATCTTGAAATTAAAAGAGAAATATAAAATACATGAATTAAAAGCTTGAGCATGCGTTGCTGGCCTAGGAGGATGTCAATTCAGAATAACCAGTGATCATCTTTTTGAGGCGGCAGCTGATGGAATTCATCACTTTTATATCTGGCATTTACATTTATGTTTGCACATTAGGGTCCTGCAAAAGAGTGGGAGAGTGCATTACTGAACCTTGGTGTTCAAGGAAGCAAGCCTGGAATTGATGGAGAAGAAACCGCGCCTCTTGCCAAGGAAAATGTAGCTGCCCCGTGAAAGAATCAGTGTGTGATGACATGACCTGTATCTGCTGCTGTGCTGATTATTGTCATGTGTGTTTAATATGCTAGCTCTGTGTGATTCAGTTTGAAATTTATAATAACATTTGTGTGTGATGAATAATGATAGTATGTGCAAGTTTATAATAATAATAATGCAACATTTTATGTGCTGCAAGTAAATTTATGCCTGCTTCATGTTTATCTTTTTGATAAGTTAGCAGCGACCCTCAATTTTTTTAAATAAGCCCCGAAAAATACAAATTCACGACTTTAAGTCCCGTAACACACATTTTTCACATTTGAGTCGGACGGTACCGTCCAAGCTGGACGGGAGGGTACCATGACGTCCATCCTACCAAACTGGGACGCTGTTGAAAGGAGACGTCCACCTTTTGAACCTGGACGGTGCCCTTCAACAGCGTCCAGATGTTCTGATGTGTCACAAGCTGGACGTTACGGTACCTTACCGTCCCAGCTGGACGGATCGGTAATGTCGCGTCCTGGCTGGACGGTTTGGTACTGCCCCGTCCCCCTCAACCATACACTCGTCCCCCCTTTTTTCTTTCCTCTTTCTTTCTTTCTTCACTGATTGTCACAAAAGAAGAATATATTGCAAGATGGCAGTAGTATATATTGCACCGCAAAAAGTAAAAGATGGTTTTTCGTCCCTCCTCAAGTCTCTGAGGGATGGCTATTGTCCCTCTAAAAGTAAAAGATGGTTTTTCTCAAAAAAAAAAAAAAAAAAAAAGTAAAAGATGGTTAAGTCATTATTGTGAAACAAAAAGAGTAATAGCTAGTGTCCACCCTTTCAACATCCACCGGTTCATCGTATTTTTAATGAACAAATATTATTTTTCAGTGAACATTTATATCTTTCCAATTAATAGATATTATTTACAATGAAGTAGTGAACAGATACATTACGGTTTCCAGTGAACATTTATACAACCGTACTAAGTACATGAGTACACATAGGTGTATCAGACTGTAAAAAAGATGAATGAGTGATGACCTATTTTATAGAAGTGGACTCTACTGCATGTTTTTCAAACAAAAATATCTATTGCTTGTCGGAGCAAAATGTTATAATATGTTTGTGTCCTTCAAAATTTTCAATGTTTTTAGATGTTAACAGCAAAAAGTTTCACTAATTAATTTGACAAGTTATGATATATTGATGGTAACTAAATCCCCATAAAAAAGTTAGTCAAAAGCAAAATTATAAAAAGTGGAAGAAGAATAGAGTAAAATATATAACACGGTCACTGGCAGACTTGAGTGCTCTGTTTAAAACAAAGATAATATAATACAGGAGATGTACCATTCTATCTATACGGACACTAAATATATAATATAGTTTAATAGTCAGATCATGTTCTACACTTGTACTGATAAAATATTTTCAGGCAGGCATGCAATGGGTACCTGTGCGTCTAGGTCTGGACGTGAGCATCAGTGAAGAAAGGGGGGATGGGGGGGGGGGGGGGGGGGGGGGGGGGGGGGGGGTGGGGTGTTGGGGGGGACGGGGGCAGTACCAAACCGTCCAGCCAGGACGCGATATTACCGATCCGTCCAGCTGGGACGGTAAGGTACCGTAGTGTCCAGCTTGTGACACGTCAGAGCATCTAGACGCTGTTGAAGGGCACCGTTCAGGTTCAAAAGGTGGACATCTCCTTTCAGCAGCGTCCCAGTTTGGTAGGATGGACGACATGGTACCCTCCCGTCCAGCTTGGACGGTACCGTCCGGCTCAAATGTGAAAAATGTGTATTACGGGACTTAAAGTCGTGAATTTGTATTTTTCGGAGCTTATTTAAAAAAATTGAGGTAGCAGCGACTGCCAACTGAAAGTAACATTCAGGTACTAAATTTTATACAACAACATGAACAAGGCCTTTAGTCCCAAGTAAGTTGTGGTACGCTTACTAAAATTTAGTCCTGAAAAATGTAAGCAATCAAGCTTTCAAAAAAAAAAAAAGAAAAGAAAAAAAAAAGAAAATGTAAGCAATCTGAAGAACCATCGGTTAGGCCGTGTAAAATAGTCTTTTTGCTTCCGGCATTACTTTTTTTGCTCGTTCTCTTTTAAGAGGAATTTCACTCGGTTAATTAAGTATATGTAGAAAATTATGCATGCTTATAATAATAATAAGAATTTTCTTTAGACCTAGTTGATGGTTCATTAGTTACATCTTAATTAATATTCTATGTAAATTAGAGGGATGTAGTTACTATTAATTTTTAAGACCTGCAATTTAATTTGAGAGTATTGAGTAATTATTTCAAAGCGAGATATCGACCACTAAAATGTTTTCATAAGTTTCACAAATGACAACGGATATCAAGTAAATAGATAAAAATCTGTGAGATGTGAGTACTTAATAATTTAGGATTCTGTAAGAAATATATTTGAAAATCCGTTGTTAAAATTGTCAAAAAAAAAAAAAAGTGTAAACTTTGGCTGACGGTTAATAAAATATTGATGTTTGTATATGTTATTTTCAAAAATGCAAAACAAATACTTAGAAAACTCTAAAAATAAAATTTTTTTGTATTCCCCAATATTTTTATATAAAGAATTTATTGAGCACCATAAATCGTGATTTCGGACATGATAACATAAAATTTGAGGCGTTAACGTTAGTATAATAGTCTAGCTATATATATATATATATATGCTACGGTGAGTTGCAACTCACGGACTGCTCCGTGAGTCGGGATCTAAAAACATATCAAATCACCTCCAAATTTTGATTTATATGGCTCAATGAATTCTTCATATCAAAATCTTGTAGCACGCAAACATTTTTCATTTTTGGAGATTTTTAAGTATTTGTTTGAGATTTTTTAAAAGTGACTATACAATCCTTACTAATAATAAAAGCATATTGGAAAAAATGACATGAAAGGGCTATCCTCACATCTGAGCCATTGATCATTTTCTTCTATAGATCAGAACCGTTGATGCACTTTAATGCCCGTTGACGTTCTAAGCCCATATAAATTATCTCAAATTAAGGCCCATTACATATTATCTTAAAAGTTTATTATAAGAAATAATAATTTCAGCCCAAACCAAGGAGTGGGCTTTTTACTAGTATATATAAAAGCATATTGGAAAAAAGACATAAAAAAGCTATCTTCCCCAAATAAGAAACATGGGCCGTTGATCATTTTCTTGGATAGATCAGAACCGTTAATGCTTGTTGACGTTCTCAGCCCATTAAAATTAAAGGCACGTATAAATTATCTCAATTTAAGACCCATTATATATTATCTTACAAGTTTATTATAAGAAATAACAATTTCAGCAAGGCGTGGGCTTTTTACTAGTATTAATAAAATAATCAATGTTTTATTTATCATTTTAAAAAATCTAGAATAAATCGAAATTTGGAGGTAATTTGATATGTTTTTGGATCCTGACTCACGGAGCAGCCTATGAGTCATGACTCATTTTAGCAAAATTCTATATATATATATATTTTTTTTTTCATTACAGTATATATTAAGCATCAAATTCGCAGTTCTTTACAAACTATAGTTAATTATAGGAATTGGATTTTGTCCAAAGTTTTGCTCAGTGCTAAAAATAGAACACATCAACATTTCAAACTTTTGCTCGGTGCTAAAAATTGAAATAGTATTGAAGTAAAGAATCTGTAAATGGCACTCCCTAATCCTGAAATTGGAAATATATCTCAAATTGGCTTGACCAGAATAGCAAGTTGCAAAGGAAACAAACTTCCCTTTTATAAAATGCTATATATATTCACTCAAACGCCGCCTGTTAATTCTGTAACTCTATAAATACTCTCAACAATCCTCTCAAGTTTCTTCATTCTCAATTTCTTGTTTACCTCCAGAAAACATAGAAACTAAACTAGAAATGGACAGGCTGCTAGCCATGGCATGTTTCAGTTCTGGTATGGCAAAGACTTTCGGCCCCGCGATGAATCCAGCAGATATTTTTGTCAAAAATAATAACGAGTTTAAGGCACAGAAGCAGAGCGATACGACTGAGATGAAGCAGAAGAGAAATGACGTTGCTTTTGCTCCCATGTTTGATGGCATTTACAGCTTTGAGTCACTGGTTTTAACAAAGAGTTTGGTGAAAGAAGAAATTACAGAGAAGAAGATGCAGCAGCAAAAGAGTAGTCGCAGTCGTGCCGGTGCAACAGCATTTGCACCGGCTTTTGATGGCATTCATTGTTTTGAAACTATAGTTCTGCATTAGGCAATTTAGTTTGCTTCCTGAATACTTAATTTTAAGTTTCCTTTGTTTTTGGTAGCTTTAATCAGGGTTTGATTAGTAGAAGGAAGTCTGGTTTAATGATGATGATCAATAATTATATATGAACGTTGTTTATAATTAAATTGTTAAGTTTTGTCCATATAAAATCCTCAATTATATATGTTCTTAGATTTATTTTTCTTCTCTCTTTTTTTGAAGATCTTGATTCTTATTTACATTATTGGTAAATTAGTAGTGGAAAATATCTTATTCTTAATGAAGTGAAGTTATAAGGAAAATGATACGTGTGCTGTCTATTAATTTGCCAAGACAAAAAAAAAAAAAAGTTTTGGCTTGTACCGGTACTTACCCATTTGTATAGATATTTTTGTAAACAAAAAAAAAAAGTGAACCGTGTTTCAATAATTAAAAGAAGAACAGCTTAAAATAAGATTAGTGAAATTAACACTTCAGTATAGTTTGAACCGTTTTACCAAAAATAACAATAATTGATCATAAAAAAAAAAAACTAATTAATAGTTGCAAAAGTATGATCTTGAAATTCCTTTGGAACAAGTACCCACAAGGAAGAAAAATAGAAAATGAATAGGAAGACGTAATAAATAAAGCATAAAATTATTATCAAAATTGTGCTGTAGGAGATTCTTTTGAATTGGGCCTTTTGAGGCTAGCATCTGAATTGGGCCATTTCAGGCTATAGTAGCAAGCTAACAAAAATAAATTTAAGTTATCATATGCACCGCAACTGATTTAATTTGCTGATTACGAGTTAGCTTAGTTTAAATACGATAAAATTAAGAGGATATAATATTTGGCTTGATCCTTCTTCAATTGAACTTGATAGCTTTTTAATTTGAGTTGATTCATAACCAATTGAGCCTGAACTTACACAAAAAATAAATCCTACATTCCATACAATAAATAAACTTGTTAAATGGTTTGTAAATTATCAAACAATTAAGAAACTAATTAATTGCACCCTGTCGTACAAAAGATCTAATCTATAAACTAGAAAGAGGGGCAGCTTTCTAAGCACCTCAACTATGCCACATCATCAATAATATTAACCATTGATTTTGTTTAAATCTCTTCATCTACTTTGATCTAATGGTTTATATTTATTCTCTCTCTCCATTTAATAAGGTGATATGATATGTCTAAGACAAAATTTAATCTTTAAAGTGGTCCAACATTTATGTACTATTATTTATAAATTATACATCATCATCATTATTCACATCAAAAATTTTAAAATTATGTTTAATTTTGTAAAATAAATATTTTTATTTTATTAAGCTTTATTATTTTTTTGTTATCATATTTCGGGTCGAAGCTCGAGTTTACAACTCTAGTTGTTTTAATTAGTTGAATGGTATACCCAGCCCCCTCCCTTTCCAGTTAACAGACATACGTCACATACCACATCTATAATTAATTTCCACAAATTAAATTTATCAAAACAAATACCACAGTTATAATGAAGTTTCTGGTACATGGAGAAAGATCGATACTAGCTGTACCCATTAATGAACATGCCATTGCATATAAGACCATGTTTACAGACTTCTACATCGCCATTAATTCTGACGCGTGCTGAGGGAGTTAGACCAGTTTTTCACTAATTCGGTGCAATTCCAGTTGCGAGATGCATGGCAGACTTGCCAGATTTTGGCAAGACAATTGGATAGGAATCATACTCCTGGTAGATTATTGTAACCTGCAAACATATGTTGAGAATACGGAGGGCTCCGTACGGCAGTACAATCAACATGGGGAGTGTAATTTAAACCTCAGAGACACAATGCCACAGCAATCATGGCACAAGGACAGCAACTGATGTTACACTTACCAGTACAAACTCTTTAAGAACATGCTCTGGATTTGGAGCTAGCATTGGACTTCCCACAAGGGTAGCAGTTTTTACGTGGATACTTCTTAAAAATAGGCTTTTGACGGTGGACAATTTGATCAAGAGGGGCTGGCAAATGCCGAACATGTGCCATATGTGCAGGATGGAGGCTGAAACAGCACAACATCTGCTTACAACGTGCAATTTCTCGACTCAAGTAAGGCAGTTGCTGCTGCAATCACTGGGAAACGGTATAAACATATCACAGTACATGCAGCAGGGACTATTCAAGGAAATATTTACTGAAACAATAAGCCTCTATGAAGGGAACGCTGGGCAAGGATTTTCAGAGACAAAGCAAAAACGATAAATCAAATAAGAGATGAGATACTGATCGAATCATCGAATACATATACAGGGCTTGGTTTTAGAAACATGGTAGAATGCTGAACTGAAACATTCAAGTCTTCTTATTTCTTTTTATTTTTTATTTTTTCTTCTTCTTTTCGTTTTATTTTCTTATGGTTTCTGTAAATTTTTCTAACACCTCTGGTGTGGTATTAAATAAAAATTTGGAGGCTGGACCTCCATCTTTTTCTCAAATAAAAAAAAATACCACAGTTATAATGTTTAATCTATCCAATTTGAAACGGTAACAAGTTATTTTGAAACATTAACAGATTAACCTAAAACATCATAACATCAATTGAATAATACAAACTATTGAAAACTCATTATATTTTAGGTTAATCCAAGTTTGTAAAGTTGCAGTGAGAACATGTGAGAGCGAGAAGAATAAAGAGAGTAGCAAGAAAGAAATTTGCGTTATTTGTATTTCATTTTAAACTCATTATATTTTAAATTAATTTTATAGTGTTTTATATTGATCTATTTTCCCAATTAAATATAGATGTATGTTTGTGTAGACATGTCACTACTAACAAACATGTATTATTTTTTTTAGGATAATTTAATTAATTAACTTAACAGGGATCTTGATGCAGAAGCAAACTGACGCTAATTTTATCTTTCGATGGTTTACCAACTCTTACACTATGCGTCAGTACAATCTTAAAATTGGGAACCTATTCTAATTTAGAACTAAAATAGAACTAATAAGATTGTTTAATTCATGACAGTGTCCTCATCTAAAAACAGCAAATTTCCTATTTTATAATTTTACAAACACGTACTCCTTCCCCTCCTATAAATACATATATACACCCCTCAACTTCTTCCATCTCACAATTTTTTCTCTGTTTCAGTCAATCCAAAAACCAGAGAAACCATATTTTTCAAAAGCAATGGACAAGCTGTTTGCAGTGGCAATCTTTGGTTCCGGCACGGGGCACATCTTCGGCCCGGCAATGAGTCCACCGCCGGAGTTCTTCTTTGAAAAGAATGACAAGGGAGAGGAACGCATTCAGAAAATTAATGCATCAAACGTAGAAAAGGAGAAGGAGAAGCAGAGCAGCAAGGATGCTGTTATTGCTTTTGCTCCAGTTTCTGAGGATATTAATTTCTTTGGGACTGCATTAGGCAGAACCTGTTAATTTCGTTTATCTTCCCTTTTTCTTTTCTTAAACTTTGACGGTTAATTTATCAGTAATACCAAGCGTCCATAGAAAAACTGTCAATAGTGTCTATAGCTTACATTTTTTGATGTATCTTTTACATTTCAAATTGTATATGTTACATTCCGTGTATATTTATAAATGTATGAACAGTTTTTCAATGGACGCAAGATGTTTCTCTTAATTTATGGTAGAATTTAGTGATTAGTTTGACATATTTTTAAATATTTCTTTCGCCGTGACTATCAATCAACTTTTATGTTATGAAACATTAATTTATTTAAGAGTTTTTTCATAAGAAGTGTGTCTGTTTGAAATAATAAATCTGCTCAAATTATTTGTTAATTCTCCGGTGAAGTATAGTTGAAAAAAATTGTTTGCATACATTAATGTGATTTAATCTAATTTAAAAAAAAAGATTTACTTAATCAGAATTATCTGAACTGCAAGTAAATTGAAATGAGTAGATAGCAAGCTTTTTAACAATGTCACATCACGTGCAATACAATATTTAAACTACTACAACTCTCTTGTGCTTCTGAGCAAAGCCAGACTAATTGTGTGATTGCTTGCTATCATGTTGTGTCAAATTTTATGTTTACAATAAAAAAAAAAAAAAAAAGTTCCTTAAATTGTTGAATGCAAGATTAGTTTTATAAAAAAAAACTTGTCTCATTTTGAAAGTTCAATGTTGCCTTAAATGCATACTCGTCTTCTTTGATCGAATTTCTCAAAGCAAATATTAGTATTAAAAAAGATTTAACAATCACTGTATATTTGAATACAAGCCATGTCGGTTTAAATTGACAAATTATCAAGCACAGTTTATTTCAATAAAATATATATTAAAATGGTGGATTATGCTATGGATCGACCAAGTAACCGTTCATTTTTTTTAATCAAGTGGTTCTCTTTTTTTGTTGATCAATCATCATTTAATTGTGCTTAAAGAATATATCACAACCATACAAATACAATTGTAAAAATTGAACGGTCTATATATATTTCTTTTAATCCATACCATGACACATCTATTAAAATTAGTAGAAGTCATTGCCACTGAATTGAGGCGAGCAAATTGGATCCCTAGTTTCCACTTGAAAGTTGAGATTGCATATATAATATGAAATCTCTTGGCTGAAATCAGAACATAGACAAAATAATAAATTCATTTAAACTGAAACTGATCTATGAAAATAAAAGATTTATTTAGGAACCGTTTAATAATAAACTGTGGCAGGATAACAAAAAAATATTCCAAAGTAGTATCGTTTTTAGATTACAAAACTACTATATATATTTCAATTTTTTTTTAAATTCCATTTCTCTTCTTTGGCATTTTGAGGGTTCATATATATAGCAGCGTCGAGACTTGAGAGATGATCCAAATGTTACACATTAATTAATGCTTTGGTACTGAATTAGCTAAAAGTACCTACTGGCTACTGCTCAACAAACAACTCATACGTTACCGGTATGTACATTTTGACCGAAAATTGGCCGCCACATTGACTCCAAACTTGACCATTTCCTTGATTCCTTTTTATTGACTAAGTCAACTGTTACCTCTCCTCTACTGCCAGAGTGCCAGTGCCAATTAAGTTCCCAGTGCAGTAAGAATATCACAAGTTCGCATGCAGCTACACTTCAAAATTTGGGTCAATTATGAAGGCAAGTAAACTAAATTGAGGGGTCGACGTGCATCTGCAGTCTGCACAAAGAAAGACCTTTCAGAAACGGCTACTGCTACAAGGCAAAGAGCCAAAGACTAGTCTGGATTACATTACATGGGTAGGTATCGCGTTTGAATTAATTCCGTGTTGTGCAAAGTATATCTATCTATATCTATGCAAACTACCAAGTGATATATATGAATAATTAATAATGAGTTAATGATCCACCATTCACTTGTAAAAAGGAAGTACATTTAAATAAACAAAAAAAACTAGTGAAATTATGACCCGTTCCAACGTTCTTTAACTCCGCATTCTACAGCTTTCTACAAGCTTCTCACGCTCCCCAAATCTCATTTCGCTCTTTCTTCTTTCTTCTTTCTTCTTTCTTCTCTGTCAAAGGGAAATTAAGGCTATCTAGCTCATAAGACCTTTATCAGTTAGTTTACTTGGATTTATTATCTAAAAGCACATGTGAGATTGACTATTGTCAATTGTGATTTAACTATAGGATTTACAACATACCTTCAATTTACAACTTATTTTTGTTCATGGTCATGGGTGACATCAGGTATAATATTAATTTACACAAATTTAAATGTTCATGGAGTGCTCTGAATTTCTTTTACAAAAACTTATGATTTGTTAATTTCTAATGGTTAACAATTCTCAAATCAATTGTCAAATTTTAGTTTCTAATAATTGTTACACAAGTAAATCACATCACATATTAATTAATTAATTAATTAATTAATTGTTATTAATTAAGTTAATGTTATTTAATTTTCTTTACAATATCATTAATTATCATTTTTCTATTCACATATATAGAACGATGATGACTACAAACAAGTAGTTTATTCTCTCTCTTTTTTTTAACTAAATCGATTTGCATGACTTCTAAAAAATAATCAAAAGCCAACTAGTTCTTTGCTGTCCCCGGGGGTTAATTGCCTCTGTAAAACGTCGTAGAATCCGGTCATATATATCTTGGAATAAATGACACGTTTCGAATCCAACAGTTTAAAATGTTTTATTATGTGGCTGGTCGCATTTTTCCTATCCCGTGTTGCGGGTCGTTAAAGCATTCTGAATTCTGAAAGGACTCGTCTCATCAACACTTCATCGCTCATGACTCATGAGTCATGACTCGTTAGCACAAGAAAAATAGTAATAAAAAAAACGTTTTAAGCATTTATATATATTTAAAAATCTTGATGATAATATACATATCCTTATGTTTTGTAGCCTTTTTTGTTTAACATTCATGAAATTTCAAAAATAATATATGTTAAGAGATTAGTTATATTTATATTGTTGGAATGTGAAGTGGAACACTCATTGAAAACGTTATATTTTTATATGAGTTAATTTAAAAAATGTATATTTATTTTGATTTCAGAATAATATATCACTGGATAACTGGTTGTGCCTTTGGCACAACCTTTACCCTATACAATTTTGGCCTTCTTTTTCATACATCAGTTATAACTGGTGCGGAATAAGAGCATATATTTTTTTTTACAGTTATGATCATCATAATTGTGACCTTCTTTAATATTTTTTTTTCCGGATATCATCATAATTGGAAATCAACAATTTTTGTAGAAATCGATCATCATCAATGAAAACAATATATAATCTTCTTAAAGAGTTCATATGTATGCAACTATATATATATAATATGAGGAGGGATCCATTGACAATGATTATTTTGACAGTCTTGACAATGATATTTTTCAAAAATTTATAAGAAATCACAAAAATCTTAAAAATAGAAAAAAGTTTACCGAAGTATTACTATACTTATAGATTGATCAAGTTTCTGATTATATTCAATTTAAATGATATTTGATAGCTCTTTAAAGACCCGTTAAATTACAACCGTTAAAAAATGTATAAAGTTTTGATAAGGCATCAAACGATTTTAAATTGATTGAAACTTGAAACATTATCAATCTATAAGTTAAATAATGCATCAATAATTTTTTTTTCATTTTTAAGATTTTTTATGAATTTTTATAGTTTTTTTAAAAGTCTTATCGTCAAGATTATCAATATAGCTATTGTCAATAGATCACTTCTCTGTATATATAATTTCACTCTCATACTATTTCACTACTTCAAAAAAATTAAAGTACTAACAAAAAAAAAAAGTATTGCAATAATTTGAAATGACCACTCTTCACTCGTCATAGAGAATGACACCTGTCCTATAAAAGATAGAAAGTAAGGGCGTGTTCGGCGGTCGCGGGATTTTGTGGGATGGGCGTGTTCGGGAATGGGAATCCAAAAGTATTGGATTGGGAAATATTGGGGTGGAAATGAGAATGGGAATATACAAAAGGAAGTGTTCGGATATTTGGTGGGAATGAGAATGGGAATGGGAATAGGAATGGATAAGACAATTTTCATTATTTTTATGAAACAACTTGTGATTCCAATTAATTTGATATAGGAAAGGAATTGTTACAATGTTAAATTAAATATACTTGAAGTATGATGAATCTATACATTGAACAATTCATCCATAATTTTTTCAATTTTTAAGAACTGTTATACGAGGTATCAAATGATATTCAAATTGCTTGAAGTTTCAAAAATACATTTATAATTTTTTTTAGATTCTTTTAAAAGTTATTTCAGTTTGAATTGTCTAGATTGTCAAAATAACAAAGGATGTCTACTTTTTATTTTATTTTGATTGGATCAATTGTTTCTAATTAATTTCAAATAAGCAATGTCTTTATGTCTTAGAGTCTTTAAGCGAGCAACAAGGTTTGGGAAAAAAAAAATTAAGTTTGAGTCAATTTTCATTTTCCCAAGGGAATAGCATCTATTTGGGTGATATATCTGGGAATGGGAATCAAAGAGGGAAAAATAGTTGATGCGCCGAACACATAATGGGATCAAATTTCCAATGGGCACCGGTTCCCTCTCATTCCCAAGGAAATAGGGTGCTCCGAACAGGGCCTAAAAGTGTGGAAGAAAAAGTAAGAATAATAAAAAGAACCGATATAAGCATTTAATGGAAAGATCACACCTTGTTATAGCACCTCTTTCTACATGGTTTATCATTAAAGTTAATGGACCAAAATCAATTGTTCGAAAGTATAAAATGAACAATGTAAGTGGAATTTTTTGCTATACTTGTACCATGATAGAGAATAATATAGTAAGACAACGTTGCTCCCTTCACATAGATTGAGCTAGAAAGGAAATGAAAAGGAGCAAGTACACTGAGTTCAATAAAAAAAACCAATCACATCACATGCCATCATATTACATCAGCTAGTTGACTCGTAGCCATTGATGATAATCCGACGGTTATAACATGATCAATGCACTGTTCATACGTGCACTGTTCATTTTGATTTTAGATTGAGGTTTTATAATATACTTTTATTATTAGAGTTTTATTATTGGAGATTCATTTCTAACGTTGTTCCTTTGACAATTAGAATTAAAAAATTTAGTGTAGATTATATAATTAAATATATTACATAATACTAAATATGTAGATTAACGGTTTGTTTAATATTCGAGAGAAGTAAAGCTAACGATTGTGTTACTTAAACGAGGGGCATCGTTTTTAAACGTTTCAACTAAATACCTTTATCTTGCAAATACATTATTCGAAAGTATGAACAACGGCATCTATGTTATAGGAAAAAACAATTCAGATAAAGATATTTCATAAACATTTAAATTTGCATAACTTAATTCCCATCTATAACTTTAACAAAAGACGACATCTACATTATAAAGGCCGATCTCTAAAATCATCTCTAATGTCTATCCAAAAAACCAGCTACATCGTTCCCTACGTAGAGGTGGCCCCATAACACACAGCAGTAGCAACTGAAATATGCAGTTATCCACACGCTTGGACCGGGTCATCAAATACGACTCCTCCTTTTCACTAGCCTTTGAGACTTCGACAGAAACGACGAATCTTCTAGCCCAACCGCGAAACTCACAAACCCATATGGCCATATCTCAGTCATTTCATTTATCCCTTTCACACACCCCCGCTGTTTGTTGCTCTTTCTCATCACACATCTGTGTAGCAAGTAACTGTTCATGATATGTTACTCTCATTCGCTACATATTTGGTCGATTATAAGAGGCATAGAAGACATCGACACCTGTCGACTTCCTCTTGACCTCTTCCCTTCATCTCCCTCATTGTTTCCCACTACTATAAATAATCGGAACAGAAGTGATCCGTTAATCAATCCCATAAGCAAAGAAACCCACCTTGGCAATTCAAACAACTTTCCCTCTTTCTTTTTCGATCTCTCATCCGAGAAACAAAGGGGAATTGAATTCCCAATTATATTCTATTCTTTCTTCTTAATTATAACAAACATGGACAAGCTCTTGGCCATGTCCATCCTCAGCTCGACTCCGTCCGAGATCTACGGGTCATGGCCACTGATCAATCTCTCGGTCTTCCGCAAGCCCGACCAGACCAAGGACGGGGATGCGAAGGTCCAATCGAGAAATCAAACTGAGGAGGTGAAGAAGCCTGAGACCCAGCAGAAAGAAAAGAAATTGGCGCCGAGGTTCGCTGTCGAGTTCGACGGGATCAATTGCTTCGAGACAATCATTTCCCATTGATTGATATGGTCAGGGATTTGTGGTTCAATCTGATCTGATCTGAGATTTCTAACTATTTGTTGTTTGTTTATATGTTCAAATTCGATTGACTAGCTAGCTAGTCTCCCGTTGTGGGGGATGAATATGATGATGGGTTAGATCGATTTCTAATTTGGATATGTATGTGTATGTGAATATGTATACAGTTTAGATTTGAAAGTGCAATTTTATATATGTGCTTCTGATCAATTCTTTGTTTCTTTCTTGTAAGCCCCTTTTGGTGCAATTGATTCTATATTTCCTGAAGAAAATTATGCAGTTTTAATTTTCAATAAGCAAAAGAAAAGTGTCAGAAGGCCCTTAAAGACTATTTTTCAAGAACATATTAATTAAGGATGACTCTTGTGAAAATTTGTCTACAAAATTAAGTCCAATATTCTTAGATTTACATTTAGCAGTTTATTATTGAAAATTTCAAATCCGTCCTTAATTAATTAATGCATGTTTTGAGGCTCTATTGTGAGCAGAATTAATATGTAGGTAGATTTGACAAACACAACACGTAACATTGTTCTTTTCTTTCCGGACTCCTCCTCGATGAATTATAATTTTTAAATGAGACTCGTGATAATGCGCGCATGATACGTAAACTAAAGAAGGGAGAATTACAAGGGAACTAATATTATCCTCGATCATAGGCTTCGTTTGGTATATTAATATTGAGGCGGTCCCAACGTACGTACCAATAATTATAAATTTATAATTTAAAGCTTTTGACTCGTACCGTCGTACATGTGACTGACACGTCAAAATTAAGAGCTAGGATCAAGTAACTATTGACTCCTACGTGTTAATCACACATCAACGTTAAGAGGAGAGGAACAACCCATCGATCAACTAATCAAATTATTATGCAAATGGACTCTGGGAATAATAACATAGGCATAGCAGTTTAGACTTGGATGACTTTTCTTTCTTTTCGCCTTCCATTCAAAGTTGAAAACTAGTCTGCATTCAGCATTCCCAACTTTCGGCCGGCTTTGTTACTTGTTAGCAAGGAAAGGTTGGTACCGTACCGGGCCAACAAATAGGCAGGCTTCCATCCAACCATTTAGTTACTTATTATTTATTCCACATTTAATTGCTTATCTGTAACTCTTACGTCAAGTTTAAATATCTACGCTCTTTTCCTACACGTACATAAATTTTAGGCCAAATTGGTTATATACCCATCCAAACTTGTCCAATTGTGTATTTCCCCATCAATTTTTTTAATTTGGGTATTTGCCCATCAAAAACTCAATTACCTTGTTATATGCCCAAATCATAATTCATCTTATATAAAATAACAAAAATATTTCATAAAAAAATTGTATGACCAAATTACCCTCCTGCCTAATGTTATCTGCTTGGGGTCGGGTCGGGTTCGTGTCAGTCTGACTTTCTCTGAAACACGGGTCGAGTCGGGTCGGGTTCGGATCAGTTTGACTTTCCCTGAAACTCGGGTCGGGTCGGGTTTCGGGTTGGGTAGGTTTTTTGGGTCGGGTCAGATTTTGCCACCTCTACTATTATTATTCAATACAATAAGCTTTTTTAAATGTTATTTGTCCAGATAAATGTTATTTGCTTGGGGTCCATACCAATGTGCTATTTGCTAGTGTTCTATTGTATCAAAGGGAATTAGGCAGGAGGGTAATTTGGTCATACAATTTTTTTATGAAATATTTTTTGTTATTTTATATAAGATGAATCATGATTTGGGCATATAATAAGGTAATTGAGTTTTTGATGGGCATATACCCAAATTAAAAGAATTGATGGGGAAATACACAATTGGACAAGTTTGGATAGTTATATAACCAATTTGGCCTAAATTTTACCTTGTTGGGTATAATACCTTTTCAAGTTTTACACTCACTTATTTCACAAAAGACACAAATGATTTTTTTATATTCAGAACAAGTAAAAAAGAATATATGAACATTATTTACGCACAGACCGTTGTATTGCAAAATCTAATATTCTGTTTGGGCCGTATTTGTACGACATTTTCCGAGGTTTTGCACGTATGAAAATTATGCGGGTTATCATATTCATTAGTCATTTCCCATATTACAGGCAAAATGAGGCCATATTGGGCTTAAGGTCCCGAATATAAACTAATTTCAACATTATGGCCCCATTAGTTTTGTGTTTGTACTTGAGAGAATTGGCCCAAATTGAACTGCTCCATAATTTCCACGGGCTTTTTCGGGTCCTTCTAATCACAAATCTATTTAATTCCCTCACTTCTACTACCAACAAAAAAAACCAAATATCTAATGGACTCGAATTTTGTCCAAAGCTATTTGGACGGTCTCCGTCCAAATTATGACTAAACTGTTTAATTCAATTATATGCTTACGGTGATAGCGTGTGGTCTCATCACTCTAAATATGAACATATACAATGCATATGTATGTTGTTTCTATTTTAAACGCCTGCATGACCAAATCACGATTGATCAATTGGCAACAATTATATCGTACGGCTTTCTAAATTCCTTGACCTGTTCAAATGGCTTTGGACGAAATCCGATTCCATATCTAATAATATTGATATTTGATAATGATGATACTAATAAAAGGATTCCATATCTAATAATATTGATATTTAATAATGATGATACTAATAAAAGTATTAGTGCTATTGTTTTTCTGCCTTCCCCTTTTATCTCGGTGGCATTAGAACGAAGCATTGAACACAAGCGTGAGAAAACATGAAATATCAATCATAAATTTACAATTACAAACAACAGGACACTTGTAGAAGAAGAATGATAATATCTCTTAATTAATTATCAAAAGAGATGGTTTGACTCCTTTAATTAAACAAGTATTAAGGCAGGACACAACACAACAGAAGCGCCAATTAATTTATCTGACCCACCCCAACAAGGGCGAGGAATCTGCCTGACCCTTTGCAGCCGCCAACAATTATCTTATATATGACCCTTCAATTAGTGTAAAACCTAACTAAGCATATACCCAAATACCCAATTGCTTGCTACAGTGGTGTCTCCTTCATTGCCCAAGCAATGCACCAAAGAAAAAAAAGAGATGAATTACGTTACTTGTCTGAGGAGTCCACTTACGCATTAACTCAACATCGCTTTCAATTAATATTCCAGGTTTATCATGGAATTCTTGAGGCTAATATTTATATCTTGTTTATCCTGATATATAAAAAAAAAAAAAAATGAGGCTAATATTTATATCTTGTTCATCCTGATAAAAAAAATGAGGCTAATATTTATATCTTGTTCATCCTGATAAAAAAAATGAGGCTAATATTTATATCTTGTTTATCCTGATAAAAAAAAAATTGAAAAGGTGTGTATTCTTTTTATATCTTATTGCAATGCTAACCACATCAATTCCAATTTGATCGGACGGTTAATAATATTGATGTCAGACGTACGCCTGTCCAGTTCTGGCAATTGCAAAGATGCAATTAAGAAGCATTTATTAAACTTGGATGTTGAATAATGATCACTGCTTGATCAACATGTTGCAATTCCATTTCAATCACTTGATGATCGAAGGGACAAAATTAAATAATTAGGAAACAGAAATTAATTGATTTCAATCACCAACAACTTAATTTGTGTACTCTATTATTTAGATATAAGCTTGCATAATTTGTGGTAGGCATATCTTATGGTTTCATGTTTGTTAAACGACAATAATAATACAATATGCATCCTGATTACGGCTGCTTAATTAATTTTAAGGGAAATTAAGTCAGATGCATATTTAAAATAAAAAATAGGAATATCAAATAATTACTTCCTCGTATGTATGAGAAGGCAGAAGCTAGCTTCCTTTCAATTTATTATTTTAGAATTTAGACTGCATAAACATCCAAAATATATTCAGTATTACGGTATTACCCTTAAATTAAAGGTAACGACAACATCCTCAATTATATATGGTTGTTGGTCTGGCTAAATGTTTTATTCATTCGATCGCCATGGAAAACATTTTGAATATGTTGTTTTTTAAACGAGGAAAATACTTTGTATATATGACATTATTTAATGAGGAGGGATCCATTGACAATTTCCATCTTGACAATCTTCACGATTTGAAATTTCAAAAACTTATATAAAATCATATAAATTCTCAAAAATACTAAAAAGTGTACGGAAGTATTTCTTAACATATAGATTGATTATGTTTCCGATTATATTCAATCTAAGTTATATTTGATGGCTCTTCAAAGATCCGTTAAATTACAATCGTTAAAAATTACACAAAATTTTGATAAGCCATCAAACGATGTTCAAATTGATTGAAATTTGAAACACCATCAACCTATGAGTCAAATAATGCATCCATAAATCTTTTTTCATTTTTAAGATTTTTGATGAATTTTTATAAAAGAGAAAATCTTTCTCTACCCCACCTCCAATCTCTCATCTTTGTACCCTAACCACCTTTCTATTTTTAGCATAACAAACAATCATTCCATCATACCATTTTTGGAAAAAGACAAAAATAGTAAACTACTTACTGTCCGTACACACGAACAAACGAAGATTGCTCATGCTGAATTGATCTCGTCGATTTGAGCCGGCGACCTTGACGATTTCTGACGATCTCCGGCGATCTCCAGCAATTTCAAACAAATCTCCGTCAGTCTCATGCCATATATGTCGATCTCCGGCAATTGAGACGATCTCCACCAATTTGATGTTATCTCCTACTATATAGACGATCTCCGGTCTTTGCTGGCCGCGAGTGCACGCACGCTCTGGCCAAGAAGTCCAAGGAGGAAGAGCACTGCACAGCGTCAACGACGTGTTAGCAGAGTATGAATAAGTTCCTCTACTGATATGAACAATGCAACAAATTAGTCTGAACACCCACATCAGACCTCATGGAAAGCCAGACGAACAAACACTGAACATCCAACACAGCAATTTACTCTTTTCTTGGAGAGCAAGAATACTATTTGCACCAGGTCTGAACATACTATGAACACCGCATGAACAAGGGCATGTAGAAGGTATGAACACCCTATTACATCAAGTATGAACACCCTATGTAGCAGATGGTGCAGCCGGTATGTGTGTCAGAAGGTGCAGTTGTTATGTCCATGTGAAAAACGTGCTTAAATTAATTTAATCACGTGCTTAAATTGACAGTAATATATGTGGTCCCCACAGAATTTACGGAAATGGTTAAGATTAGGGCCGGGTTGTTAAGTAGAACGCAAAAAGGCCCACCCGTCCTAATTTCTCGATGTTCATACTTGTTGATATAAGGTGTTCATACTAACTATTTTTGGGTGTTCATAGTTTGTACATGCGCATTGTTGGGTTGAGGTACGATTTTAGAGGATTTTTGTTGGGGTACAGTTAGCTTTCCTCTTTATAAAATTTTAAAATATTCCATTGTTAAACTTGTCAAAATAAGCATTGACAAAATAAGCATTGTAAATGGATCCCTCCTCTTATTTAAAACCAAATTAAAAGAAGAGAGCGAGAATGAAAAAGAAGAAACAAGTTATAAAGAACAGCGTTTCATCAAAAAAAAAAGTTATAAAGAACAGAAGAATAATCAATGTAATATACATCCAGATGAATGAAAATAAATCAACGTTCCCTTATTTAGAAGTACTTGTGATCTGTGCTCGTTGAATGGAATGGTTGGTTACTTTGAATTGTATTTGTATGTATCTTATTCTTATGCATGCCTCTGCATTTTAATTATTATCCAGGTTTAATTTCTGTTTTGTTGAAACATCAACCCTTCCTGGATTGATGGACTCCTGTTCTGAGTATCGAAGGTTCTTGCTTGTGCGACTGTGCTAGCTGTTGAAAATACGCTTGCATCTTTACTTTCACACTGCACAAAGTAAAAATGCCAGTATGTATGTATGGTTCTGAGTTCCGGTTGGATGGATTAACTAAATTGCCTTGTTAATTACAGAAAATGGATCTGTTGCATTAAGTTTTAAGAATGAAGAACCAAATTAACTCTAACTAATTGTTGTTATCCCCTGAATATATATATAATGTAATGCCTCCAGTTCCATGATCACCCTGCTCTCCTCTCCTAGCTCAAATATATATATGTAAATACAAATTAATTTTTGTTATGTTGTACAGAATACAGATAAGCCCAATAAGAGGCATATCTACAAGGTACCAATCAGCGATCGATGTGGCTTCTTTTGTCCGCTTAATTCAATGGAATGGATCACATTTTTTTTTTTTGGTTCGTTCTCAAAATCTTAAAAAGCAAGATACCAAAGCAGCAACAGGGACGGATGATCAAGACGCACTACTTGTAATTCTATACACTGCTTGATGAAAATGAAGTTTTAAACAGATCCAATTCATCGTGAAAATTTTGTCCATACGTTGATCTTAGCAGTTAGCAGTTTACTTCAGTTCTGCAGATAATACAAAAGAGCTCAAACCTATCAAGCGGCACAAATTTATTGCAACAGCCAAATTCTATGTTTATTCCAAAGAGTTGTAAGTAACGAACACCGGTCCACTGTATTTTTTATGAACAAATATTATTTTTCAGTAAACATTTATATCTTTCCAATCAACATATATCATTTTTTAGTAAACAGATACAATACGATTTTCAGTGAACATTTATGCAACTGTGACAAGCACATAGGTGTATGTAAGTGTGTTAGATTGTGAGAAAGGAGTAAATGCGTGACTTACTTTATAAGTGGACTATGCAGGTTTTCCTAATCGAAATCCAGTCAGAGGTGACGAAATGCCCCTGTCATGGTTTATGACTTGTTGAACCATAACACTTAGCAGCCACCGTTACTATGATTGGTTTGATTACTTCATTAACTATTTCTCATGTCAAATACTAAACCTTAATGATAATATAATATAACATATTATAATTGAAAAAGAGATGAAATAGATAAAAAAGTATGTCGACTCGAGAAAATGGGAGGCAGTCGTTCCATAGCCTTTTCCAACGGCCGTGATTGAATCTCCTTTGCTCTCACGGCCCGATGGCTCTCTCCTCATCCACCAACCCACACCCCCACCGTCTCCTTCTCATATCAGCCCGGTCTATCATTCAATGTCCCAACTTTAATTCCCATTTACCATTTACGTGGTTTCAAATTGAAAATAAGTTAATAAATACTTCCATAATAAATCTATAAGTTAATAAATATTTTTATAATTTTTCTATTTTTAAGATTTTTTATGTTTTTTTATAAATTTTTAAAGAGTGTGATTGTTGAAATTGTCAAGTTAATCATTGTCAATGGATCCCTCCTCATAAATTATGTATTATCTAAACATGCAAATTTAGATATAGAACTTTTATGTATTATGTATTTATGTAATATAGTTAGATATTTTGTATCTGTTATTTACTCACGACATTCTGTTGCTCCAACTACTAAGTATCTTGATTACTATATTTTAGTTCTGTAAATAAAGGGGTAATGACGCCAGACCCCCCCGAACTTTCGGGTTTTGACAACTTGGCCCCCGAACTTTTAATTTGGACAAATGCCCCCCCGAACTACCGATTTGTGACAAATCGCCCCCCGGCTATTAATTAGCCATCTAATACTCCATTAAAAAGTATGAAAAGACCAAAATACCCTTATGTATATATTCATGATATTTTAAATATAAATAGATTAAATTCAGTTTTAAAAATTTTTATGCCTCATGAATATTAAATCTGAATTAATTATTAATAGTACTGGTATATAACTAAATATTTGTATATTATTTTTTTATTTTATTGTATATAACTAAATTTTTACGCCTTACTATTTTTATTTTATTTTATTTTGCTTGAATTTGTATATTGTTTTTTTCAAAGATAGATATTTATGATACATAATAATTCTTTTAATATGAGAAATTACGAACTAATACATTAATGATGATAAAAAAAATTGTTAACTTCAAATTTGATTGAAAATTTTAAATCATTTAAAATGGTAATTGATTTTTTCATTAAAATTAGTTACATATATGTAAATATTACGTTGATGAAATAAAAGAACAAAAAGTAAACGATAAATATTTTGTATAGATTTTTGTATTTAAAAAATATGTAATAATTTCTTATATATTTTTAATATCTAGTGATTTTTAATTAAATATTTTTTTGAACTTATTTATATTTAAAATATCATGAAGATATACATAAGGGTATTTTGGTCTTTTCGTACTTGTAAATGGAGTATTAGATGGCTAATTAACATCCGGGGGGCGATTTGTCACAAATCGGTAGTTCGGGGGGGCATTTGTCCAAATTAAAAGTTCGGGGGCCAAGTTGTCAAAACCCGAAAGTTCAGGGGGGTCTGGGGTCATTACCCCGTAAATAAAATATGAAAGACTAAATAATATTTGTATTTATCAATGTAGTTAAGCACAATGATTCAAGTGATCGATAAGTGAACTAAAATTCAATGTTAAAGTGATTAATAATTTAAAGGAGTTACAGTATATAGAAGAAAACATCTAGTTCAATAATTATGTTATCTTTAGAAGGTGAGTATTTATATTACATATATTAGAATTATAATATTAATTAAATATAATATTATTATAGTCCAACCACTAATGTGAGAAACAAAGTACTTTCAATTATTATATTATCTCGAAAAGAAAAAATATGAATAGAACGATAACATAAAGAGGAGGGATCCATTGACAATGCTTAAAATGATAATCTTGACAATCAAGATTTTAAAAAATTTGTAAAAATAGTTAAAAATTCTTAAAAATAGAAAAAAGTTTATAGAGATATTGTTTAACTTATAGATTGATTATGTATCAAATTATATTCAATTTAAGTGACGTTTGATAGCTCTTTAAAGCTCGTTAAATTTCAACCGTTAAAAAATGTATAGAATTTTGATAAACTATCAAACGATGTTCAAATTGATTGAAATTTAAAACACTATTAATCTATAAGTTAAAGAATGTATCCATAAAAGTTTTTTCATTTTTAAGATTTTTTATGAATTATTATAAAATTTTTAAAATCTTGATTGTCAAGATTGTTATTATAAGTATTGTCAATGGATCCCTCCTCTAACATAAAATATGTTGTATCATATTTTTCTAAACAAATTTCCCAAAAGAAATAATAATAAACGACATTAGTAGTTCAGAAAGTAGCTCCTAGACCCTTTCCAGCTAGCACAAGTCCCAAGTCCACAACACCAACCCTCCCTCCCTCACTGAGAATTATATATAACGGCACCCAGAAAGTGACCCCCAGAGACCCAAACCCCCCTTTTCCCCTTTTCCTCCTCCCCAACCCCATCAATAATAACAAGAGCAAGAGGCGGGCGGATCATCCCAAGCTCCCCCCACCTCTTCTCCTGCCTCATTCCTCATTATCCCACCCACTCCACAGAGCGGAGCTACTCACTCACCAACCATGGCCACCTCCACTTCCCTCACCTCCTCCACCGCCCTCTCTTCCCGGGTCCGTACCTCCACCCAATCTAAATCCGATCGGGTTGCTCTCCCCACAGTCTCCGGGCTGAGCTCACTCGCCACTCTCGCCCTGTCCCGCCGCCCGCGCCCCCAGCACCTGGCCCGCTCCCGCCGGGCTCACCCCGTGCGCGCCACGGCGCTCGACACCGTCACTGGCACCAAGATCGCAGCGGACCCGTTGGTTGAGAAGTCAGTCAACACGATCCGATTCCTCGCCATTGACGCCGTCGAGAAGGCGAATTCCGGGCACCCGGGACTGCCCATGGGATGCGCTCCCATGGGTCATATCTTGTATGATGAGGTCATGAGGTACAACCCCAAGAACCCCTACTGGTTCAACCGCGACCGCTTCGTTCTCTCCGCCGGCCACGGCTGCATGTTGCAGTACGCTCTGCTTCACCTTGCCGGCTACGACAGTGTCCTGGTAAGGGTTTTTGGGTTTAATTTGATTAGATTATACTTACAAAGTTTGGATTGGTAAATTTGTTGTGGTCAGATCTGGTGCCTGATGGTGAATAATCCTTGGTTTAATCTTCTTAATTCTAAAAGTTGCGATCTTATAGAATTTTTGATGTTATATGCTAGAGTAGACAAAGCTGTTGTTGTCTTTTGGTTGAAAGTTAGTCCTTTTCTAACTATATCTCAAGTCACATGCTTTATGGGTTAGGTAGGTAGGTAGGTATATGCCAATTCTTTCTCCAAATTATTCCTAGAATTCAATGAATGCCATGTGAAAGTAGAAAGTAAAAAACCCATTTGTAATTTCTATTGATTTCTTCTTTTATGATCAAAACAGGAAGAGGATCTGAAGCAGTTCAGGCAATGGGGAAGCAAAACTCCTGGTCACCCTGAGAACTTTGAGACTCCTGGAGTCGAAGTTACCACAGGTCATTTTAATTTTGTTTTCCCTTTTATTCAGACTATAAATTTACTTGAAGAGATGAATTAATACACCTTATTGAATTCTGGAGTTGAACTAAGATCACTTGTGATGTAACCTGTGCAGGTCCTTTGGGTCAGGGTATTGCTAACGCAGTTGGGTTGGCTGTAGCTGAGGCGAACCTTGCAGCCCGCTTCAACAAGCCTGACTTTGAGATTGTTGACCACTACACGTAATTCTTTTTTCTTTAATTTCTATATTACACACATTCAGTTTTTCAATTTTGTTTGGTTGGTTGCTCCATATTTCATAAATGCATGATCGGGAATGGTTGGGAGCCATATTATTTGTTTCTTGCTCAGCTATCTCCAACCGAACATCGTCTTCTGAAAGCAACTCCCAACATTATAATTACTAATTGCGACAAATTTGTCTATTGTTCTATAGGTATGTGATACTGGGAGATGGGTGCCAGATGGAGGGGATATCAAATGAGGTATGCTCCCTTGCTGGACACTGGGGATTGGGAAAGCTGATTGCCTTTTATGATGATAACCACATCTCAATTGATGGTGACACCGAGATTGCCTTCACTGAAGACGTGAGTGCACGTTTTGAGGCGCTCGGATGGCACACCATCTGGGTCAAGAATGGCAACACTGGCTATGATGAAATCCGTGCTGCCATCAAGGAGGCCCAGGCAGTCAAGGACAAGCCTACTCTCATCAAGGTCTCGATTTCATTTTTTATTTTCTTCGTCTGTACTCAAGAAGTAAGGAACAAATGGTGGTTTTAGCATTTCTGGGAGTGAGGGTATCTGTGGATGATTCTCAGGGGCATGCTTGATACTGCTTTTGGTGTTGCATGGAGTTCATAGCTTTTTTTTTTTAACCAATATTCTGTTTATTATGCACAGGTGACAACCACCATTGGTTTTGGATCCCCCAACAAGGCAAACACATACAGTGTGCATGGTAGTGCACTTGGTTCAAAAGAGGTAGATGCAACACGCCAGAACCTTGGGTGGCCATATGAGCCATTCCATGTGCCAGAAGATGTCAAGAGGTTTGTTTTGGAACTGATGCTGTTTTCTTTCATTTTGTCCATTGAAAGTAAAAAATTGATCGATCATTTTAATGATTATGTTTAATATAGCCACTGGAGCCGCCACACACCGGAGGGAGCTGCCTTAGAACAAAGTTGGAGTGCCAAGTTTGCCGAGTATGAGAAGAAGTACCCCGAAGATGCAGCAACTCTTAAGAGTATCATTACTGGTGAATTGCCAGCTGGCTGGGAAGATGCTCTTCCAGTAAGAAATTTGTTCTTCTGATGTACATTGTAAATTACAATGCTAAGCTGAAAGAAATAGCATCTGATCATATGCATCGTTGACAATGTTTATGTTTCTATATGATCTTCTAGATGGTTTTAAGGACACTGCATTTAACATTACCGTTGAACCTGTTAGTTCTCTCTCCTTCTGTGGTTGGAATTGTGTCCAACAAAAATAAATTATCAATCTCTTAGTTATGTATTTTTATAAAAGCCAAAAAGAACATGTAATCATCTAAGAATTAAAATAAAACATGTAGCATAAATTTGGCATCTCTCCTGTGGTGATATAGATTTACTGACAACAAGTTCTTTCCAATATGCAGAAATACACCCCAGAGATCCCTGGTGACGCTACCCGTAACCTGTCCCAAACCAACTTGAATGCCCTTGCCAAGGTCCTTCCTGGCCTTCTCGGAGGCAGTGCTGATCTGGCATCCTCCAACATGACTCTCTTGAAGATGTTTGGTGACTTCCAAAAGAGCACGCCTGAGGAGCGCAATGTGCGCTTTGGTGTTCGTGAACACGGCATGGGTGCCATCTGCAATGGCATTGCGCTACACAGCCCTGGTCTGATCCCTTACTGTGCCACTTTCTTCGTCTTCACTGACTACATGCGTGGTGCCATGCGTGTCTCTGCTCTTTCTGAGGCAGGAGTGATCTATGTCATGACTCACGATTCAATCGGTTTGGGAGAGGATGGACCCACTCACCAGCCAATTGAGCACTTGGCAAGCTTCCGTGCCATGCCGAACATGTTGATGCTCAGACCAGCTGACGGTAATGAAACCGCCGGTTCATACAAGGTTGCAGTGCTTAACCGGAAACGGCCTTCCATCCTAGCACTATCTCGTCAGAAGCTCCCTAATCTTCCTGGTACCTCGATTGAAGGAGTTGAGAAAGGTGGATACACCATTTCAGACAACTCAACTGGTAACAAACCAGATTACATCCTTATTGGAACCGGATCTGAGTTGGAGATTGCTGCCAAGGCAGCCGACGAGTTGAGGAAGGAGGGCAAAACTGTGAGGGTGGTGTCTTTGGTGTCGTGGGAGTTGTTTGAGGAGCAGTCAGCTGAATACAAGGAGAGTGTTTTGCCTGCAGCTGTCACAGCTAGAGTCAGTATTGAGGCTGGGGCTACACTTGGGTGGGAGAGGTATGTGGGTGCCAAGGGGAAGGTTATCGGGATTGACCGATTTGGTGCCAGTGCTCCAGCAGGCAGGATTTACAAGGAGTACGGTATCACCGCTGAGAATGTAATTGCGGCAGCCAAGAGCCTGTAAGATTTTTGAATTTTTGATAAGGAATAATAAGTGAGCGATGATGCGGAGCTTCATGGGATCAACAGTTGGGATGATGAGGCAGTAGGTATTTGCCATTTGATTTGTAATAAACTAAGGGAACCCTTTCTTTCTACCAGGGTTAATTTTTCTCTTACCTTCTCTCATCAAACTTGGCAAATTTTTTTTTTCCCTGTTTTAAATGATTTATGAGGGGCAAGACTGGCCATGACTAGGATTGTGCATTTGTGCGTTGTTTATTAGATTGGAAATGTTTAAGAGGGTATTACTATTTTCTCAGAAACTGTCAGCTGTGTTTTGAAGTTGGTCCCTTTGTTGAATCATTAATGCGATTGTTCATTGTTCCCTCAATTTTTTTTCTTGAGCCCAAAAATACAAAATCACCACAATCGGTCTGAAAACAACAATTTAGACAATTTAGAGACATTTAGAACGGCCACTGTAGGAAACGATAACATCCCATTCCAACATGAGGACGCTATACACTAGGAAACGATAACATCCCATTCTAACATGAGGACGCTATGCATGTGAAGCGTCCTGACTTCGACAGCGTCCAAATAGTTTGCTGACTGTGACATTTCAATTAGTCAGATCGTTGCTATGTACCAAAAAAAAATATGTATGTATCCTTTCCTTTTGGATTGTTGCTCAATGCTCTTTGAGGTTGAGGTAGAAGAGGACGTGGTTTGGATTATTCTACTTTTTGAGGTTTGGGTTACCACAAAAATATGTATGCATAATGCATTGCATACATGTTGTTCTTTGCACCCATAATTTTCTCTTAAATAATTGAAAGGATAACCTGTCATACATTTTTTTCAGGAAGCAACAAACCTATAGTACAAGTAATTCCAATGCTACACTGCAGTGGTAGTGGTAATTTTCCTTTTTTCTTTTAAGAGAACACTAGTGTTTCGGATATCATGTATATCAGCCCCATCATTTTTCTTAAAAGAGATGCATTGAGATAATGTGAAATGATAATATTTGGGGGGTGTGCAACTGTTCTTGATCTGGTTTGATGGATTGCGTTGTGGATAATTGGATATAACCAATCAACACTCAAATGGTTTCTCGCCACTGGATAGATATATGCTCTTTAAAAGTTAAAACGAACTCTCTTTCCACTACAAGCAACAAAGCAAACAAAACGATTGTAATTGTATGGTGAAGAGGTTTGTTTTGTTGGATATGATATCCCTTTGTGCATGATTGGAGGGTCCCTTTGCCTCAAGTTCTTTTCTTCCTTTTTGTACTCTCTTTTTGACACAAATGTTGAATGAATTTTTCTTACTATCTATTATATTTTCTGGCTTTGGTAGTAGATGCTGGCTGGGTGCTGTATTGATTCCGCATATAAGCAAGTGCCAGTCCTTTTTTTCAAAAAAAAAAAAAAAAAAAAGTGCAAGTCCTTGTCTCACTACTTGTGGTCACTCAATTGTAGTTATACATGAACTGCTTATCAGATTTTTTTTTTTTCCCTTTTGTAACCTTATCTGCTATAAATATTGGTGAACTGGGAATGTATTAAGTGGAAAGTTTTGATATTCAAAATATATAACACTGCAATTAAAATATTCTTTGGTGACATACTAATATAAACAGTAAAAAATGATTATACAATTTTTGTAATATCTTATTTCCAAATAAAAATACAGAGATATATTTTTTTTTTTTCTAATTTCTAATTAACATGTATATATATTCCTACAAAATGTGACTGGCACTGAAATGGAGCTCAGTCTGGGATAATATCCATTGTTGATTCTTCTTCACCAATCCAGTCAAAACAGCTATCCGTATCTGCTCATCTGATCAACATGTGATGTGGTACATCGAAGACAGTCCTTTGTTTGTTTTTTTTCTAAACTACAAATCCCAAAAGCTTGTATTAATTAGAAACACATAGGGGATAAAACAAAGAACTTTGCTCCTGCTGCTTCAAACCGGTACATGACCCGGTACCACTCTGGGCTAATAATCCCTTTCTCCATACAAAATGCCACAACAAATTTTACCTAGCATCAGTACAGTAGTAAAACACATCAAAAAACTAAACGAAAGAAAGGAAAACTAAGCAGCTAAATGTAACAAACAACAGTACTGAAACGTGAAACCGAAAAATATACATGCGCACTTGGCCTAATCTGGTTCAATGTCAGCAGCACTGATTCTTGTTCCATTTTGGCCTCAGTCTCCTGAAGTGCTGCTGTTCATACATCTTTAGCTGGATTCCATTAGTTTCAACAAAGTTTGGTACCAGTATGAGGCGGAAGCTGATCCTAGACCTTCTCACCTTACTGGTTATGTTATGTCGAACAGTGGGGTACCCAATACTGCTCTACCGGCATAGTTCAGTTCGAAGCGCCTCCCTGGACTCATCATCAGTTCCAGCACTTCCGCAATTGTGTTCACTGTCTCCAAACTCCTTTTGCTAAGGCTTGGACCAATGTTTTGCAATCCATGAAGATCACTGTAACTGTAAGCAGCCCATTGGAGGTCCCCAGTTTCATTGTAGCTTATTGCTCGGAACACAGCTTGTTTGCTCTGATCCAAGATGCATCTACAAGTATCAAATTGGCCAGTTCAGGTTCCTCACACACTGGCATCACCATCTCTATCCTACTGTCATCATTACACCTTTGAACTGCCATGTTGCCAGCCTCAATGTGCACCTGTCTGGGTGAAATTGCCCCTTAAATAACTTCTCCGTTTCTGCCTTACCATAGACGAGTGCGGCACCTTATATTCTGGTAACCCCTTCTAAGACTGGTGATACACAAGACTCCGTATTCACTGGCATTGGTGTTATGCCAGACTTCGAAGAGCATCAATCAATTTCACATCCGCTGTCATAAATTTCATTGCCAGGGACATTCAGCAATCTGTTTGCAAATCGACATTTTAGATCAAATGCACATTTTTCAGCGGCAATCACCGACGCCCCAAATGATATCAGATGGTTTGAGTTTGATCAATATGAAGTTTATCAAATGATCCCATTTAGGGGCTTGACCCTTCTCCTCAACAATATAATTAGGACAGTTTACATTGAATGATTTATGCTGGTATTATCTTCCTGTTATTGCTGTAATGAGCACGGTAGACTGTTAACTAGAGACAACTGTTGGAAGGCATTTTCCGAAAGGACTCGTACGCCATGAGCAAAATTAATAGCTTCATATAACCGGCAGATTTTTGGTTCCATATCATCTGGTCAGTACAGTACTCATAAGTGAATCACTGATCTACCGAATAACTGTTGCTTGTCAACATATTTATTATGTTACAGTTTGATGGTGTATCAAGAATTTTAGTCTTGAATCCTTGAAATTTCAAATTTCTTGATGCACAATGAAGCATATATCAAATTTATCATTTTTAAATGTAAAAGTGCGCATATGATATAATATAGATGTGACTACTTAATTTCATCAATTTTGCATGTAACTTCTAGTTTTACAGATTGATGAATCTAAAAGATTATATTTTAAGACCTTGAAAATTTAATATCTAGTATGCACATAAAGATATGGGCCTTTTTTTTTTTTGATTCAAAGATATGGGCTTTTTTTCTTCTGATAGATGCTGCGTTGGTACTAAAGTCCTAAAAAAAACATTTCATGTTTAACACGTTAATATACTCCCGCATGGGCTTTTCCTTCAAATTATTATATTATTTGTTTAGCCCCTTCAAATAGGAACCCTGTTAGGTAGGGAAAACATTTATGGGGGAAAATTTGTCACCTTCCTTTCCATGTGCAATTTGTAAGGCACAATTATATTTCTTCATTGTAATTATGAATTTTTTTTATATTGAAATGATACCGGCGGTACATAGTACATACCAATTCAAAAGGATAGAAAGTTTTCATCCTAAACAAATAACTCAAATGAAAATGAGAAGATCTATCATAAAACTAGCTAGCTATAATTATTTCAATTACTCTGATTAATACATACTAGAAGGACACTTATCTTATATATACGTGTGATTTCAACAATTATACTATCAATACAAGATCCAATAGATGGATTAATCTAAAAATAACCCAATCATCAATATTAAAAACAAGGAACTATATCTTTTTCCTTATATCAAACAAGGTTTATATCTACTCTTTCTACTTTCTAACAGAAGCTCCACCAGTCACCAGATGCTTTGTCCAATATTTCTGCAAGATGAGCAAAGAGTGATACCTAGCGTCCAAATAGAACATGTCCATAGCGTCCAAGATCACAAATTTGAAATATAAGTTACAAATTTTGATTTTGGTACAAAATATGATGTACATCTATGGACGTATGGACAGATTCTATGTGGACACGAGATGCTTACCATAAGAAAATATGAATTATCAGAACAAGTTTACCATTGTACCGCATCATATCCGACTTTTCTGCTTTGCAGGGCCCATCTCCTTTGCCAGATTCCTAAGCACGTACTTCTGGATCTTCCCAGTGGAAGTCTTCGGCAGCTCAGCCTTAGTTACCACTGTTTTGGGCACCATGTAATGTGGCATGTTTTCCCGGCACCAGGCTATGATCTCTTTCTCGGTCGGATGTGTACCAGACCCTTCTTTGAGACTGATAAAAGCACAAGGAGTCTCACCCCAGAATTCATCAGGGCGAGCCACCACAGCTGCCTCATTTACCATCGGGTGCCCGTATAGAATGGATTCAACCTCCACACTAGAGATGTTCTCCCCTCCACTTATTATCACATCTTTTGACCGATCCTTTATCTCCACATAACCATCAGGGTGCATCACGCCTACATCCCCAGTGAAAAACCAACCGTCCCTAATTGCTGCTTTTGTTGCCTTCTCATCTTTCAAGTATCCGAGCATGACACACCCGCCTCGAAGAACTATCTCACCCATGGTTTGACCATCTTTCTTGACACTCAGGCCAGTGGTCCCATCTATGACATCTATTGTGGCCATGGATGGGGTACGCACACCTTGTCGCGCCTTCAGTCTGGCACGCTCCGAGGCTGGTAACCTGTTCCACTGCCCTTTCCATGCGCATGAGATTGTTAACCCTGCAGTCTCTGTCAGCCCATACCCGTGGCTCACAGTAAACCCCAATGCCTCAGTTCTGTGCAATACCGCAGCTGGTGGGGGTGCTCCAGCTGTGAGTACCTGCACTGGACCTGGTAATGGCTTTCTCAATGATTCTGGTGTATTTGACAACATGTTTAACACCACCGGTGCACCGCATAAATGCGTCACTTTATGCTTGTTGATTGCCTCAAAAACGGCGGCTGGCTCAACTCGACGGAGACAAATGTTTGTCCCGCCCATAACAGCCACACCCCAGGGAAAGCTCCATCCATTAGCATGGAACATAGGTAGAGTCCAGAGATAAACAGGCTCTTTCGGCACGCACCAGTCAATGAGCGAATCGACAGTGACGATGAAGATGCCGCGGTGGCAATGCACAACTCCTTTGGGTGCGGACGTGGTTCCGGAGGTGTAGTTGAGGATCATGGGGTCCCATTCATTCTCTGGTTGGATCCACTCGAATTGGGGGTCGCCGGACTCCAGAAGCTTCTCGTAAGTGAGGGAATAGGAGTGGGCGGGCGTGTTCGGCTCATAAGGATCCTCAATTGGAATGATCTGCGGCGGGGCATGGGAGGCCGGGAAGAGGCGGATGGCGTCGTGAAGAAGAGGCAGGGAGAGGACGTCGCAGAAGACGAGCTTGGAGCCGCTGTGCCGCAGGAGCACGGAGATGGTGCGGGCATCGAGGCGGATGTTGACAGTGTTGAGCACGGCGCCGCTCATCGGGACGCCGAAGTGCATCTCGTACATGGCCGGGATGTTCGGGGCCAGCACAGACACCTGTGTCAAGAGTGAAGTCTCATTCATTCAGTTGATCAATTTGATAAGATCAGGAGTATCAGAGAAACGAGTGATCTTAATTAATAGGAAATTGTAAGAAAGAAAAGGAATGATCGGATGATATACCACATCGCGACGGGAGATGCCGAGGGAGCGGAGGGCGGAGGCGAGGCGGAGGCAGCGGCGGTGGGTCTGGGCCCAGGTGAAGACGGTGGTGTGGTAGACGAGGGAGGGGCAGTCGGCGTAGACGGTGGCAGTGCGCTCCAGGAATCCCAGCGGAGTGAGGGCGCTCCGGTTCGCGGGGTTCGGGCCCAGTCGATCCATAGATGAATTGCTAATTGATTGATGGATTAATTAGCTCAGCTCAGCCCTGGGAGAGTCACTGGGAGGGGATTGATGGATGGATTAGATCAGATACAAGCAGAGCAGAGCAGCCATAAATACTAGGCAGCCTAAGGCTGGGGGATGGGGGGTTCGTTCTTTGTCTCGTTCGTCAACTCAAATTGCAATTGACTAATATGATTGATTCTTATCAGTTATCTCCCTCCAAAAAGAGACGGGACTGGTACTGGAGCCATTGCAAATTTGGAATTGTTAGTCTCTGAGTCAGCATCTGCTGTTGTTCTTTTAGAATAAAGAAGTCCTGTTTGTCCAGTCTGAACCGTTAGATCAGAACGAACGGATCCGATAGGTCCAGTTAAGATTATAGGGGCTTTTTCTAATTTATCCCATCCGTTTATTTATTGTTGAATGGCTCAGGTCTGGATAACAGGGTCATGTTATCCAAATTGGAATAACAGTACATGTGGGAGCGTCAGTGAGTATGTACTGTCCTCATCTGAATGGAGGCCTGTCGGTCTGAGTCAAGCACGAGCTGCTTACTTCATTGCCTAAATCACATATGTTTATCTCACTCTCACTTTATATTATGCAACTAATTCACACATTTTATAGTTTACGACTTCTTACTGCACCCACAAAAATATGAAATGAAATCCTTTACTAATTACAACATCCGTCCACAATTAAATGAATTTATACCTTTTACACATTGTTCCCAATTAAATGAACTTTACCGATTCAATTATTTTTCTATTCGTCTCTTAATTGTCTAGTAAAGTTATTTGAATCCACTTGTTTCTCCAATGTTATGATTACCCTTTTATCTATATTATTTAATTAGAACAATTATTATGTAATTATTACAAATTGATGACATAAAAGTAATTTCACTTTTTCACTAATTCTTTTGATTTTTTTCTAAAAATTTATTTATTCAAGGACAGAAGTTGTAGTAATCAGTTGATTTTTTTTGATGTAGTAGTTATCAGTCGAATTAAATATCGGTGTTCATGCTGGGTTGAGCCCCCCAATAATTTCAAATTATATTGACTAATGACTAACAACCGAAATTTTATTGATTCCTACCCAAATATTAATGCCGAGCTATGGGCAGTTTGCTGCCTGGCACTCGCACAAGAAAAAATAATAAAAGAAAAATTATCAATATGCCGGCTCCTCTCATTAGTTATTCCACACTCTATTTGTTAGCACCTTAACAAATTGACCCATTAAAATAATAAAATGTTAGCTCAAGGCCATCATAAAGCCCAGTAATTTGGAGGTACTTACACAGGCAACCTCTTGTTTTTGTTAAAAAAAAAAAAAGATTAGTGACAAAAAGATGAATCACTGTGAGTGAAATTAATTGGGTCGCTCTTATTTCTTTCTGGAGCTATAACACTGGGCTGGAAGTGGTTGGTTGATAGTGAAACATGACGACAAATTGTGAACAGACGAGAGTGAAACTGACAATGGACACGGAACTACTAACGAGAGCCTCTGCCTCTCTAGAAGATGTACTCTCTATATATAAAAGAAAAAAGAGAGAAACTTGTCGCACACCTTCTTCTTCTGCACACGGCTCCGGCACCGCGATCCATTCGTCAGACTTGTTTGTTATTTTTGGTTTTCCGAATATTTTCTTGCGGATCGCTTGCAGATTCATATCCAGATACCAAACTTTTCCGTCTCTCTTCTTTTTTAATTAGTGACAACAACAAACTTTTCCGTCTCTCTTTTTTAATTAGTGACAACAACTGTCACTTGTATACTAAATAAATGAGAACATATACAAAGTTTTCATCCAACAATTTTTTCCGTCTTTCACTCTCCCCGTGATTAAGAGGCTAAAATAAAACATAATACACTCCAAAAATAAAAGACGGTATTTTTATCTGAGTACATATATATATCTCTCATTTAATTACTTTGGTAGTTTTCTTGTATAAACAATTACCGCTTCTTATATAATCATCTTTTTTTATTAGTGTAAACACTTTTATAATTATATTAAGAACTACATATATTCAAATTAAAATGGCCTTAATTAAATGACTTTTGTTTCTTGTATAAGCAATTAATGCCTCTTGTATAATCATTTGTTATTAGTGTAAACACTTATAATTATACTAGTGACCTCATTTAAATGATTTTTGTTTCTTGTATAAACAATTGTCGCTTCCTGTGTAATCATTTTTTAATTAGTGTAAACCCTTTTATTATATTAATAATTATATATATTTAAATTAAAATGATCCCATTTGAATGGCTTTTATTTCTTGTATAAACAATTTTTGCTTCTTGTGAATCATTTTTTTTATTGATGAGCTTTTTTTTTTTAGTGAAACCTCTTAGAAAAATGATCTCATTTTGTATAAACAATTATCACTTCTTAGTATATATAATCGTTTTTATTAGTGTAACCACTTTTTAAAATATTAATAACTGCATTTAAATAATTCGAAGAGTTCAAACCATCAGAATACTACTTCTATGTTGAATATTTTACCCACGAGTACTCATTGCAATCATGAGTTTTTATACGTTGTGCAAACATCTATGCTATTCATATTAAACAATCTTTTAATTTTTTGTAAACAATTCTGCAGGCAAAAAAGCGTGCAAGAAAATCTTGACGCTAGATGCCTCAGCGCACG
This sequence comes from Cyperus esculentus, assembly GCA_030179965.1. Taxonomy (NCBI): domain Eukaryota; kingdom Viridiplantae; phylum Streptophyta; class Magnoliopsida; order Poales; family Cyperaceae; genus Cyperus; species Cyperus esculentus. The sequence continues at coordinate 10,414 of JASGLE010000066.1, read as the reverse complement.
GAGTTCACGTCCAGGAAAAGAATCTCTGCTCAGAATTTCTCGGTGTGCAAAATTGGGGTGCAGACTTTAGTGTGCAATTATAATTCCTCTAATCAGAAAGGTCTGAGTAACTAACTTGATAATTACAAAGACAGACAATGATCTGGATCATCCTTATTCCCTTTCAGTGGATTAAAAGTTCTGAACTCGTTTCCCTGATGATCAGGGGATTCATAATCATATATTTTTCCTTTCCTTTTTTTTTTTTCTTGGAAACAAAAATGAAAGTAACACTAGTCAGTCACTATTAGTTGTACCGTCCTGTAATAGTTGAGCTTGGAAACATACATAATTTTACAGCAAAACATGTAAGATCGGATAAAACCCGAAAAATCGAAACTTAATATTCGTACAAATTCAGAAAAATTGAAAACTTGAGTAGGGGAATAAACTGCAGGGGGAATTAAAGCCTTAGGGCCCGTTCGGTGCATGGAATTTGTTGGGAAATTTTGTTCCGTAGGTATGGGTACCCTTTTTTTAATTTTTGGGTTTCCCAGAGGTGAGAGGTCAGAGCACTGTAGTTCGTGGGAAAAATAAAATTCAGTCGGAGTCGATGTTTGTTTTCCCAAAATTTTACGTTATGTTAGTGGGTTTTGCTAGGTAGAACTACCTGAACCCAAACCCAAAACATGCTCACCGAACGGGTGCTTGGAAAATTTACTGTTGATATGAATTTTTTTACCCATACCCACCTGCGCCCAAGCACACCGAACAGCCCCTTAGGCTGGTGTTGAAGAAGCACAGGCGATGAGGCCCGTTGAAATTTATGGGTCTCGGCCCAACTGCCAAGGCCGCAAGGAACAAATACAAGGCGGGACGCCAATAATACTGAGAGCAAGGTTGGGTTTAAGATCTAAGAAAAATATAAGATTTGGTATACAGTACTAGAGTCAACAACCAATTTCTGTCCAGTAGTAGGTAGCGACTACTTTTATCTATCCACCGGTTCAATGTATTTCTGATGAACAAATATTATTTTTTAGTAAATATTTATATTTTTTCGATCAACATATATTATTTTCTAGTAAAACAGATACACTACGGTTTTCAGTGAATATTTATGTAACTGTGCCAAGCACACGGGTGCATGTAGGTGTGTCAGATTGTGAGAGAGATAGATAGGTGAGTTACTTTATAGATGGACTCTAGGTGTTTTTCATTTCTGAACCCGTTGATCATATTGCTCACGTTGTTGCAGTCTTAGGAAATTCATATGCTGCAGTCTCAGTCTGTCTCTTAGCAGGTACATGTGATTCACATGCTGCATCCCCATTGCCAATTATTGCTATTTCTATGCTTGGGCATCTTCATTTTATACAACATTTTGTTTTATTTACTTTCTTTTTTCTTGGTGATAATATCATAAAATAATGTTTTGGCCTCGTTTTTCATTTTGGCAAAGTAAATTATATTCTGAACATTTTATCATTCAGCTCTTAATGCAGGCTACCACTGCAGCAAAGTAGCAAACCATTCTAATCCTGTGCAAATTGCAATCCATACTACTAGAAGGGGCAACATCTGACCCCACCCGAAAAACATGTTCGACCCGATCCGTATTTCAGGAAAAGCCAAACTGATCCGAACCCTGACCCAAATCCAAATGACCCGGAACTCAAGACAACTTGAAATAATTTCGGATATTACATAAAACATGTTCCAACTAGTTCTGAATTGATTGACATATTCTCATATTTGCATCAATGAATAGCTCGTTCAAAGTTATTAATTTGAATTCTGAACCATTCATGTATTTTATAATTCATATTAGAAAGCTCTTTATACTTGTATAGATGTCGCAATTGAATTGAGAAAATAAATGAAAGTTGCAATGACTTGATCTAGACCTGAACAACGTGATCGAGTCCCAAACAACCTAAAACTTGACATGACATGAGTGTCGCCAGACCTGATACCCGACTCGGGCTGACCTGAAATGATCCAATACCCCAAGTTATATCAGCAACCATCAACCCAATACCAGACCCGAAATGACTAGAGACCAAAAAAATACTGGCAGTCGTCAACCCATTACCCGAACCACCCAAAAAATGGCGACAGCCATTAACCCGATACCCGACCCGACAAACTACCACCTTTACATACTACTCTCTGGCTCTCTACAATAATATAGCAAATTTAATATTCTCATCGTGTGTGACAAATTTAAATTGTTAATGATATCTCTTTTGCTTTTAAAAGATATTAATATCGGGATATTATATTCCAATAAAAGGTGATTTTTTTTTTAAAATTGTTTAAACCCTTTATAAATACAAGTTGCTGCGGAAGATGTAACTGATCATTTAACTCTGAGACTCTGAGTAATGCTACAAAACAATAATAAAAGTTGAAGATATTCTAAAATTGATATTTTATTGGCTTAATTTTTTTTATCAAGCGCTTAAATATTTTATTGGCTTAATTTTTTATTGGTCAAGATTTAAATATAAAATAATTTACTGAATAACATAAATCAAAATTGAAAATATCAATGGACTGTTTCCTTCCTTTTATCATCAACAACTAAAACCCAATCCAACGGTAGAGGATGCATCTGAACCAAACACGATACAGACGCCATTGAAGCAGGGAAGTACCAGCAACGACCCGAATTTCTGTGAAGCCATGATATCCGTTAGATAGTACTAACATCTGTGTAAGTCCGAATCATGATGCAATCTAACGGCCACCATTTTAGTAATAGAGAAATTCAGCGGGGAGGGAGGTTGGTGGCCGTCACCTCCACTGCATTTCTTCACCTACCCACCATCTGCTCTCTCTTCTTCTACTTGTACTTACCACCTCCACTTCCACACTACCAACCCCCCAATTGAGAGTCCAATTCCCACCAAATCTGACTTCCTTGGAACCAGGAACCCTCACAACAGAAACACAACAACACCAGCTGTCACCGATCCATGGCGCAAGCGACCATGGCCAAGGGGCTTGAGCCCAGGATCTACGTCTCCGGCTCAAACCTCTCCAGATCTCGCGCCCAGGCCGTCCCCATCGCTTCTTCGCTGCGATTTTTCAAATCGGGGTCGCTGAGGTGCAGGAATGGGGGCTCGGCATCGAGTAGGGGTGCTGTTGTCAGGGCTTCTGTCGCCGCTGCTCCCGAGAAACCGTCCACCGTGCCGGAGATTGTGCTCCAGCCCATCAAGGAGATTTCTGGGACCATCAACTTGCCTGGATCTAAATCCCTCTCCAATCGCACGCTTCTCCTTGCCGCACTCTCTGAGGTCAGCTGTTCAGTGTAGATAATTCGATTAAGGGTTATGTGAGTTCAATATGGGGCATTGTGATTGTGTGGTGGTTGGATAATTGGATCATAATCTTAATGTAATCTGTTCTGAATTCATATCTAATCGATAGTTCACACTATTATAATTTCACAATTTATACAGATCGACAATGTCTGAGTCTCTCCTCTGTTTGCATTGTGTCAATTTCATTAGTCTCAATATGTACCTGAAACATTCTCCAAAAAGGGCCTTACTAAATTTAGAATGTGTTTCTCTGTATCAGGGAACAACTGTTGTGGATAACCTGTTAAGCAGTGACGACATACACTACATGCTCGAGGCTTTGAAAACGCTTGGCCTTTCTGTAGAGGTGGACAAAGAGGCTAAAAGAGCAGTCGTTGCGGGGTCTGGCGGTCAGTTCCCAGCTGGTAAAGAATCAAAGGAGGTGGAACTCTTCTTAGGTAATGCTGGCACTGCCATGCGCCCTTTGACTGCTGCGTTGACTGTCGCTGGTGGAAATGGAAGGTGATTGTTTCATTTATGAAAATTATGACTGGAATGGTACCAGAGTTGACAAGGAAGGTGTCAAATTAGACCAAACTATGCACAACCAGCACTGTAACTGAGATGAAGTATGATTTTTAAGTTGTTTGGGCCTGTCATAAACTTACAATTGATACAGAAAGAAAGTTTTCCTAATCTTACTATGTAATTGCAACATGAATAGTAGTTCTTGTTTTGCAAGCTGTTAAATTTGCTGCCTCTTTCAATTTCTCTTAATGTAAAATCTCAAACTGTAGTTATGTGCTTGATGGAGTCCCACGCATGAGGGAAAGACCGATAGGTGATTTGGTTGTGGGCCTAAAACAACTTGGTGCTGATGTGGATTGTTTTTTGGGTACCGACTGCCCACCAGTTCGTGTTAGAGGCATTGGCGGCCTTCCTGGTGGAAAGGTATCAATTTAAGATAATTTGATCATTCTTAACTTGTTATCTATCTATATAAGATTTATAAATGTCTGATATTTTGGGTAATCTCAGGTTAAGCTGTCGGGTTCTATTAGTAGTCAGTACTTGAGTGCATTGCTCATGGCTGGCCCACTTGCCCTAGGAGATATCGAAATAGAAATCATTGATAAACTAATATCTGTCCCTTACGTGGAAATGACCATAAAATTAATGGAACGCTTCGGTGTCAGTGTTGAGCATACTGACAGCTGGGATCGCTTCTTCATTAAAGGTGGTCAGAAGTACAGGTAAGCTCTTACCATTACTATATTGAGTTACATATATTATATCACTTTACCGTAGCTTCTTGGTGTATTTATGTTTATGTTATATTGGCTTCTACCAGGTCACCTGGAAAGGCTTTCGTAGAAGGTGATGCATCCAGTGCGAGTTATTTCTTGGCTGGTGCTGCTATAACTGGCGGTACAGTCACTGTAGAAGGCTGTGGTACAGCCAGCTTACAGGTATTGCCTTTTAAACTTTTTTTCCCTTTTTAAATGTATTTGTAATAGAATTGTTTTTGATTGTCTTAACTTCTAAAATACTATAGGGAGATGTGAAATTTGCTGAAGTACTTGAGAAAATGGGAGCAAAGGTTACATGGACTGAGAATAGTGTAACTGTCACTGGTCCACCACGTGGTTCTTCATTCAGAGAGAAACACTTGAAAGCTGTTGATGTGAACATGAACAAGATGCCAGATGTTGCCATGACCTTGGCAGTTGTTGCACTTTTTGCTGATGGCCCTACTGCTATCAGAGATGGTATTATTTGTTACTTGCTGTTGTTTTTTGTTTCTGTGGAAGTTACATTGCATTTTCTGAATGCTGGATTGCTTTATGATTACGTTAAATCCTAAATCCCATCGGATTTACTAGACATTAAAAAATTACCTAGGCTTGCACTCTATTTTGAAGCTGTAATTATTTGATTTCGTGCATATTTATTGTAAATTGGTAGAAATTGACCAATTAGCAAACTAAGTTACCAATCAGGTTCATTTCCTTCCAATACAAACCATAGCCAGACTACCGTATTTTGTTCATTTTTGTTGTACTCTGTTTTTTTTTTTAAAAAAAAATAAAAAATGCTTGCCAGCGGTTGTCAAGTAATCATTTTTGTTGTACTCAATAATTGATTGTTTGTTATTTTTCTAAATCAGTGGCTTCTTGGAGAGTGAAGGAGACTGAGAGAATGGTTGCCATTTGCACTGAACTGAGAAAGGTATGATAGTCTACATCATTGTATACACTTTTATGCATGTACTGTAATAATTTTCTGTTTTTCCCTATATGGCATGCTTTTCAAATATCGATCATTATTTTTAATATCACTATTTTTTTGTTTTATTTAGTTGGGTGCAACGGTAGAAGAAGGGCCCGACTATTGCATCATCACTCCACCTGAGAAGCTAAACATAGCAGCAATAGACACCTATGATGACCACAGAATGGCCATGACATTTTCTCTAGCTGCATGTGCTGAAGTGCCAGTAACTATAAATGACCCTGGTTGCACACGCAAAACCTTCCCGGATTACTTTGATGTGCTACAGAAGTTTGCTAAATATTAGACAAATTGAGGAGTTCTTTTTCCCTAATCGTAACCAAGAAGTTTAACTAGGGAGGAAAATTATATTTGTGCTCTATGAGTAATAAATTATAGGAAGGTGAATTTGCATATTGCTTGTATCAAAGTGTTTATCAGATTGGCAATAATATTGTTCATTTTTTAGTGAGAATTCAATGCTTCGGCTATAAATAGGGAAAAACAAACGGCCGTTTGGCACTTAAACATAGGTCTTCGACTGATAACGAACAATCAAGGATGCAGAGACAATAACAAACAGATAGTAAATTAGTATACCTTCATTCCTCCATTTTTCTATTGAGGGGGAACAAAAAAAATTGTCCAACATGTAATATTTCTTCTTTTTAGCTTCTAGCGGAAGGAAGAGCTAAAAAAATATTTGAAAAGGGAAAGTTCATCTCCATCCCTAAATTTTTTTAAACTAAGTCATGTTAACGTCAGCTCTGCATGCTTCTGCTATCATAAGAAACAAAAAGACTCTGATTCTAACAAAAGTGTGAGCGGCTTAATAACAAACGGATAGGACAATTGTATTTGCTTCCTCAAAAACAGGCATCGAATATCACTTCCAATAAACAAAAAAGTGCTTCCTCTTTGTGCAGGAAGTATCTTGTGCAGACCCACAATTTTCACATCCTAGGACATCAGAACCAATCAAATCCCAAACAACACAACCATCTTACACACTCTGATAAAACTTCTTTTTTTTTGAAAACTTGACAGGGGTTGCCAAGTATCTGATAAAACTTCTTGCAAGCTTTTTATTTCATTTCTGAAAAATCCTTGTCAACAAATCATCTCAAATCATGGGTTCACAAACACGTCTTTGCACTTTCAGAACCTGTCCTAACCTATCACCCCATAGATGGTAATGGCACCAATTCTCTTCTTGGCCACGTCTCTATCTTTGCAAAATATTTTACTGGGACAACTCCATCAAAACCCTCAGTGAGAATTACCTTATTATCAGATACGTACAACTTCATTCCATCTAACCAGAAAAAAAAAATATATGGTAATATAACATCCATTAGAAACGTATATCAAGAAGAAAGTAAATTCATGTAGAAAGTACCTTCCAAAGCTTTCTTTACATCCAAGTAGATCAAGATGTTGATATCTCTTCGCATACCTACGTTAAAAGCCAGGAATATTATTTTTATTTACCAATGGTAAATAACCAACTTTGGCAGGCAGTGCACAGATATCAAGTATAGAAATTGTATTCAGCTCAGTAAACCTTGTTTAAACTCAATTATCAGTAGTAATACACAACAGCTCAGGCCCCATATATCATGAAGAAATTGTATATAAGATTTATAAAGTAATTATCTAAGACATACCACTAATTACTTCACCATCAGTGGGCAAGCCACTTGAAAAGTGTACATGTAGCCTTTCCATCCGTTTCAGTCCAGATTTTAGTATTGATTCTAAATATCTCTTGTATGTTCCATGCACACAAACTGTGAGGATCAATAAAACCCATGAGATACTTTTGACTTCTGAAAATGCATAACAGAGGATTTTCTAATGTTCCTTATTAAGGTTACCTGGAACTTCCTCAGCCGACAAAATGGGTTTCAGCAGGTGCTCAGATTCCACAGCCTATATAAAAAAGAAATGTTCATAAATTTTCTAGTATGCAACATCGGGGGAAAATAAAAAAAGGTGATCTGATTTTGCTTATATATCAATAATATAGATAAATAATTCAACACTCAATACTAGGAACCAATATAAGCATCATTTAAGCATACATCCATATTGCACACAGACAAAAGAAAATAAGGAAACAGAAGTTTTAACCTATCTGTGCAAAAAATTATGATTAATCTGTATCACTCAATTGCTTTCCAAGTAAGAGAACAACAGCAAGGAAAAAAAAATGTGACCTTTATAGTGTGCCCCTGGTTTGCACGAATAAAGAGCCGACCATCTTCCTCCAAAAGACTAAACCTTTGCTTGTTGTCCCTCCTAACAGCCTGTTCACAACAAAATCCCATTTAATGTGACACCATAAATTAGTATTATTAAGACATTAATCACAGTTTAAAAATAAATCAGCTGTTTACCTCTCTCACTTCGTCCACACTATGGGATTTCAAAGGGATTTTAGCAAATGTTTGTATGTTGAGTTTCAATAAATCATCAACCGGCACGTATCCATCATTCCTTATATTCAAATTGAGCTCAGATGCCATGTGCCGCAAAATCCTTGTACTGGCATATAAAGTTGAATTGTACTGCTTTAGTTAAATGCTTCCTCATTTAAATGAACTATATGAAAGTTGAAAACACTGGCACAATGAAGCAGCAGTATATTCACACAGAAGCAGATGTAAAGACCCCAGAGAGAGAGAGAGATTACAGAAGCCTCCCAAGGGCATCGATCCTGCCGCTTTCGCCATCAGTGCTGATCCGGCCACCACCGCCTCCTCTTCCTCTTCCCCTGCCACTACAATTGAAACACAAAACCAGTGACAATCCTAAGCTCAAAACAATCCAATTCATACAATCGTACAAAAAGATGTATCTCTAGTTAAGCTTACCCTCGTTTGGAAGCATGGGCGACGGGCGAGAAATGCCTGGACGGGTGCGAGGAGGAGGGGTGGGACTCCATGACGAAAGGGAGACGCAGGGAGAAGGCGAAGGCGAAGAGGGGGAAGCGAGAAGAGGGAAAGAGCGGAGGGCGAGAGGAAGAAGAGAAGCGAGAGAAGAGTAGATTACGGAAAGCGGCAGAATGCGCAAGAGAGAGAGTCCACATTGGGACTTGGTGGTGCGTTCAGAAAGAAACTGGAGATGATGTAAAATTGTAAATGTACCTCGTCAAATGGGCTTGCATTGCATGCCGCAATTTTTTTATATAGGCCATTAAAAAATACAAAATCACGAATTTCGGTCCGACCCGAAGACCAAACCGCTTGGCCCCGAGTGTGGACGGGCCGGGCCAGACTGAGCCACCCTACCGGCCAGGACAGGAACAGGTCCGGGGTTTGACCCCTCCACCCGGTCTGAGTTATCAATATATACATATGTGTTGTATTGAATAGTATAATGAATGTAGCACTATTGGATTAAGTCATTACGTATTTTAAAATCTTAACATAATATTATGTTACTAATATTATTTGATTACAATAATTATATTGACTAAATCAAAACAAATATAATTATCAATATGACATTTAATTAATATGTAATATAATTAATTAAACATTATAAAATCACAAGTATTGACTTGGTCTAATTGCTAAGACATATGAAGCTTATTGTTGAGATCTAGAGTTCAAATTTCAAACCCCAATGGCAAAATTATTTCTATGTTATTTTGTTGTGTGCCATGGGTTGGCCCATGGGCTTTGCGGGTTGGCCCTTTGGTAGGACAGGCCGGGCCATATGGGAGACAGGCTAGGACACATGATAGGCATTTGTCCCGCCTATCCAGCCCATGGCCATCTCTAGATATAAGAACGGATTGTAGCGCCTTCCTCATCGCGGAGGAATGAATCTGCTACTTTCTTTCTAGAAAAACAGAGTCTGCTTTTCCCGATAGAACAGTTGGGTATCGCACTGATCTCAAAGTACTTTGGTGTTTTCAACCGTCGGATCAAGAAAAATAGGGTCCGCTTTTCTAGAAAAAAGCAGGTGATCTCACCGTCACGAAGGATGGAGAAGGCAATTTTTTCGTCAATCGTTAGAGATGGGGTACAATTGGAGGCGCAATCTGATGCACAAAAAATAGTTCCATACCTGCTATCCTCGGAATAGGATTAGTGAAAATAACTACTAATTTGTCATTTCTTGTGAAACATGGATCAATTATTATTTTTTCAACGATCTACTACTATTTTAAATATACAATCTAAGCAACATTATTACTATTCCAAATAGCACAAAATTTTTACAATTCTTTAACCAATTTAAAAATTACTAATCTCATTTACTATCCACTGTTCTTTTATTCTTACACTAATCCTTTGTAGTAGGCTCCTAACCATAGTTATCCTACCATAGATAACTACGTCAGCAAATACAAATCCATCATTGCAAGAACCAGCCTTTGGTTTAGTGACTAAGGGCAACGCTCTCCGTGTGGGGGGTCGTGAGTTCAAAACCCGGATTTGAGTGGCTTGACCCTCATCTGTATCTCAAAAAAAAAAAAGATCCATCATTGCGTAGTGTGACAATACAACCATCAGCTTGGGTTTCTTAACATTGGAACGTTTCCCCACAGGACTAATGACTAATGAGTATTAACTGCGGAAGCTTATACCACTCACCCCACAATGGAACTTTTCTCGGGTATTAACATTGGAAGAGGTACATTTTACTTCACTGCCTACTTCTCAAAAAAAAAAAAAAAAAAACATTTGAAGAGGTAGCGGTTACACGGTTTACATTTTACTTCACTAGATGATGAAAAATTACAGAAAAGATTGATCCACTTCAATCAGGAAAGTCCTCTACATCTACATTTTTCTATTGAATTGGATTAATTTGTTACGGTGCAACCTCTACACGGTGTCGGT
>JASGLE010000527.1:0-29213 GCA_030179965.1 Cyperus esculentus | reverse complement strand
GCCGCAGGCTAAGGGGGGTTTTCTTACTTACTGGTATCTTAATTCTTAAGAAGCAACCATGCATGCATAACTTGATAACATATACTACATAAATTAAAGTCCAAACTGGTAACTAATTAACAACAAAAAATTTCATATATAATTAGTTAAAATTATAATTGACAACTTAAATGCCAAATGTATAAACAACCTAACTAAATTCCTCTGCAACGCAACCGATCAGCCACAAAATTAACTCGACTGATTTCACCATTGTGGGATTGAGCAATGCTTGAACAGGTAATCAGCAAGGGTGCGGGGATGAAGCGAATCATCACCGTCATGGAAGTGCGAGAGCAGCTCAATGCTTCCGTCATTGAGATTGTAAACAGCAGTCTGAGCATGACCAGGTACAGCCGGATAGCGGAAGGTGCTATCAGTATATATGTAAAAACAGTAGATGGAGTTGCCTCTAATGGAAGGGAAGCATCTCGAAGAGACGATGACGGTTTGTCGGTTCACGCCGATAAACAGCGCGTATTCTCCAAGGTCATTGAAAGGAACAAGGGTGTTCGACTCCAAATCGACTCTGAAGATCTCAAAATCTTGAGGTTCGTGCTCGCCAATCTGGCGCACCAGCAGTAAGTTGGAGTCGAAATCGACGAGGACCGTGGCATCAACACGAGCATCATAGTGTAAATCAACAAGTTCCCGGGCATGTATCTCCTTTGGGTCAGCTGCAAGGAGTGTACATTCCGAGTCTATGTAGTAAACCGTGCCTTTGAAGAAGGCGATCATGACGATCTGCATATATTTGCATATCTTGGTTTGCCATGTCCGGTCGCCGGGCTTTGCGAAATCGATGCTCTGACATGGCGTGTGGAACATGAAAGTGGGACAAGGAGAATCGTCGTCGATTATGAACGGACAATGCTTCAGCTTTAGTTCGTACTTGGCGAGCATCTGATCAACCGGAAGCCGGGAGTACTCTGAATGTAAGTTATATAACAACGGCGGGAGATCGTCCGACATGTGCCGAGTGAATGGATTGAAGACGCGTATGGTCAAGTTCTCCTTATTGAGCAAGACAAGAAGGCCGTCACAGACGGAGATGATGGAGTGCGATTCGAGCTCGGGGAAGCGGTTCAGAACAAGAGACCGGCCGGTGTGGAGGTTGAGGAAGCACATGGAAGCAGATGGATTGTTTCCAAAGTAGGGGAGCAGGGTCCAACGACGGGGCCGGAATTGGGCGGCGAAGCTTCTAGGGGAGGCAGTGCGAGAGCGCCAATCGCGACAAACGGCACGGAAGCTGATGTAGTCGACCACATCATTAGCGAGAAGGTGCTTGGCGATAGGCTCGATCAGGTCGAGTGGAAGATCGATGCGGTATCGGCCACGGTCAGGATTCATTGGTATGCTTTGATGGTTAGAGGGTGGTCAGGTCAGGTGGAGAATTGGCGGATGGCAAAGCAATGAGAAGTATATATAGGAGGAATTAGGATTAGTTCAGGAGTTTAATTTGGCTTTTAATTGATTTTGATCCGGTTTTGGACATGGAATATATATATATTTATAGAGGCATGTTGCTATTTATGTAAGTTCTGTAAATGATGCCTGAATTTTATAGTTGTCTATATAATACCTGAATTTTATAGTTGTCTATATAATGCCTGAATTTTATAGTTATCTACTTTTAATAACACCTGAATTTAGTGGTGGTTCGCTATTTTTAATTTTTTTTTTTTAGACAAAGGTTGGCTATTTTTAGTAACTAAGACATTTCAAGCAATTCAGATTAAGGTAACCATCTAAAAACAAATTTTAATAATTAGTGATTTGCTATTTGTAGTTGTCTACTTGCTATATAATTTTATATTTGCTTTTTTTTTTTTATTAAAAAGTTCGTCATTCGATTTATAGAAATGTATCTACATAACATAATACAGCGGTCAGTTGGTCATTACGAATGATTATTGTATCAAAAATTAAGATTGCACGCCTCTATCAATAAATTTTGTCACATTTATGAAGGTTTCATTTCATGGCATTCAAAACACATTTCCGCATTTCAATGCCAATGCTTGTGTGTTAGATTCTAATCGCAATTTCCCATTTTTTCTGATTTTACGGTTTAAGATCGACACTTCTTTCCCTTTATCTGTAAAAACTAAAAACGTGACTGACCCAGTCCAAGCGCATACATCAATTTTGTAACTTGTAAGATCAAATCAAATTGTAGATCAGCAACTTTCCAATCCACGGCTCACATGCGTGCATGGTTGGTCACAATTTTTTTTTGAGGAGAAGGCAAATCGCCTACTCAAATTTTCATTGAAATGAAATCAAAATATTTACAAGGCTTGGTCACAAAATTAATGTATATGTTTTTTGTGAACATACAAATCAGTGGACCGTGTTCATTATTTTAACCCGTGAAGATCGAGCTATATATTTCTTGTTGCTAAGATAGTCGTGGTTTTTGAGGAGGGATACAATAACCCCGTAGTATTGGTACTCACGGTGACTATTTTTTTATTTATATATATATTAAAAAATCTAAAGCATTAGATGTATTCTATATTATCTTAATAACATATACATAAAAAATGATAACGTTTTAATATCGTTCGTATAGTCAACAGAGTTACCGTGACCGTGACCGTGAGCTAGCGACCCCATCGAAGCAGCAGGAGCGAACGGCGAACCCCTCCCTTACTAGTTACTCCTCTTGCTTGTTCATTCTCCCGCCTAATCCGAACAAACCCTTCCTTCTTCTTCTTCAGTTCATCAAATCATGTCGGACGACGACCCCCCCTTCCCGCCCTGCCACTCGTACACTCACTCCCCCCCGTGCCGCTGCTGCTCCGACCACCGCCGGAGGATCCGGCAGCTAGTGGCCGAGCTCAATGCCATGCGCTCCACCGCGGCCAAGTCCATGGCCATCATGACTGAGCCCAGGTTGACGTCGTCTTGCGAGGAAGATCATGTTAGTCAATCCGAGGAAGATGTTAGTCAATCCGCTCGATCATTTTCTTTTACCTGAATGAATGAATGTTCTTGTGAAGTAATAATGGATCAGTTTCCAAGAACATGTCTTTAATTTGCCAGTGGCCGGATGGATTTATGATTGATGTGTCGACTAAATAGTTCAAATCAAGACTGATGATTGATGATTGATGATTTAATCTGATTATATTATTATATTTAGCTCGATCTTCACAGTTCAAAAAGATCCAGTTGGTGTCTGTCTTCTGTTCTGTCGGCTTCAATTACACAGTTCAGTACTTGTTTAAGTTCACCAAAGAATCAAATGCCTCAACACTTTGTTGTCCCGTATACGAGAATGACATCTTGGCAAGGAGAAGACCATCATGTGTAATTTGGGTGACTGACAAGGATCGATATTGCAGAGCTCAACTCTTGAAAGTACTTTTCTTGTATTACTTCAATTGTGAGTTCTTGTATCTTTTTAATTTATGTATGTTTCCTTGTTGTCTGTCTCTTTTGTCATGTATAACGTTATTCAATAAATTTGATATATCTTTCTTTGCACATGTTTTTAAAGAAACTGAGAGAAGAGGAAGAACCAAAGATCAGCAAAGAAGAAGCTGAGGCCAACGCTTATACCATCATCAAGGTATTCTCCATCTCTTTTCTTTCTTTACAATATATTCTGTTCGTCCTGATCGAGCCACTTGTAAGTTAACATAACTTGTGGATCCTCATCTTTCATATGTTATCTCTCGACTAAAAGGTATCTTCGGGCTCTTCAGTGGTCTTAATTATCTCGATCACTTCTCTAACATTTAAATAGATACAATTGACACCCAATTATGTAGATTCAATATTCAATTTCTCTCTAAAGAAGCAAAAAAAAAAGAAAAAAAAAATATGTTTTAATGCTGTGTTATATATATGATGAGTGACACATAAATATCAGAGAACTGAGATGGTTCTATCCAGACTCTAAAATCTAAAAATCATTATGCTCGTCATAGGTTTGACAAAGCCAACCAATTACTGTGAGCTTATAGCAAAACCCGAGCGAAAAGAAGTCGCGGCTTGGTCCATTCAAATCTGACTGGTAATGCCATTTAAAATCCGTGATTCCCTGTACGTACTACATAGTCCAGTTAATCAAACGTTAATTAATTTCCTAATCCAACTGTGCACAGTGGAGATCATTTGACATGGTCTGATGAAACAGAAGGATCTCAAAGTCAATGCTTTAGTTTAATAAACTGCAGAAAAAATTATTAAGCTGGAGAGGCAGATTCTTATCTCAAGGAGGTAAACCGATACTTTTAAACTCAGTGCTTAGTGTGGTGCCATTGTACATGTTCTCTTAGCATAGAGCCCCTTTGTGGGTCATCAAGAGGATTGATAGAATCAGGAGAAAGTTCTTTTGGCAAGGCACGGATAGCTCAAATGGCAAATATTATTTGGTGAGCTGGGCCACATTGTGTCACTCAAAGAGCAATGGTGGTCTAGGGATTCTTAATCTGTCTCATATGAATAGAGCCCTTATAGCAAAATGGTGTTGGTTATGGAAAAATCCAGCAATACATTCTTTGTGGAAAATCATTATCCAGGCTAAAGGGCCAGCAAAAACAATGCAATCTCATTTTTTCAAGGAATTAATGAAGGAAACCAAAATAATTGCAATTGGAGCACATATAGAGCTAGAGGATGGCTCCAACACTCAATTCTGGTTAGATAAGTGGATTGGCAATTTACCACTAGCTGTGTTGTTTCCCAATCTGTTTCTGATTTCTCAGCATCCAGAGATGACAGTGGCCCAAGCATGGGATTCCTCACACAGCAGGTTTCAATTAGCATTTTCTCAGCAGTTGAGAGGTGAGGCTCATCATGAATGGGGTGCTCTCATTCAGTTGCCCTCAGGAAGATTCCCTTCAAATTTAGATGACTATTTAGTTTGGGATTTGCCTCCAACTAAACATGGCACCTTCACTGTTAGCTCAGTGACACAATTCTTAGGATTTGGAGGGATCTTAACTGATCAGTTTGATATACTGTGGTCCTCAAAGTTACCTCCCAAAATAAGGGTGTTTGTGTGGATGGTGCTGAAGCGACGAATCCCCACAAGGGATCAAATGCTGAGAAGAGGATGGATAGGAGATGCATCCTGCTCATTCTGTCACATCCCTGAAGCATGCCCCCACCTCCTCTTGCATTGCAGTTGGACACAGCAGCTATGGAGAAAGATAAACTCTTCCCTCTCTTTCTATCTTGATACCCCCTCTATAGAAAATTTGTGGAACTGTTGCATTAATCTTTCAGCTGAGCATCAAACTCAGGGGGTTTGTGTAATTGGGGCAGTCTTTTGGACAATCTGGTTAGAAAGGAAGAGAATTACTTTTGAGGGTGGGAATTTGAAAAGCATTAGGGTGTTATTTGCAATTTTTATACATTTTCTTGTATGCTGGACAGGATCTTCCTGCACTCTTGGGAGGGTGTTGTTGGAAGAGGCCCCATCTGATAGTAGTGATGCAAGGATGGAAGACTGACAGGAGCAGCAACAACTACAAAAAAGGAGACGCAGCACAGCAAAAGCTTTTGTTTAGTTCTGTGTTGTATGTTAATGTGTTTGCTGTTTGTTTTTAGTCTTTCATCTCTTGCTGGGTTATATGATGCAAAACATTATGTAATGAACTTGTTGTTTTATAAAAAAGGTCAGCGGTGGTAGCTCAGTACCACTTTTTTCAAAAAAAAAAAAGTTGTCGCCTGTTACAAGCCACTGGTTTTGGCTTATAGTTAAACAAGTATAATGGACTGTCGGGTTTGTTATTTCGGATCAAATTATGCTTAAACTTTGAATTTAACATGTTTATATTAAAAAAAAAATTGCTATGATCACAAATTCAGATTTGTGTTTCAATTTCTGGTCCATATCTGTCTTCACATCTATCTGTTTAGTATTTGAATGTATCCATATTCGAGTCTGTTCGTATATATTCGTATCGGAGTCTAATTAACTGTATTTGTATCTGTATATCCGTATTCGAAAAATGAAAACTGGATAGGACATAGTTTAACCACTGTCCAATCTGTTTTGACCCCATCTACCGATACTCGGTAGTCTTTCACTTTCAGTTCATCCTAGCTAGGTCAGACAGAAATTTTAAATGGCCGGAGACTTGATCAAGCACCTCATAAAAAAAAATATGGATATAGCTAGGTAGTACAGGTTCAATCTAATTAAGTTAAGAAACTGAGGTTCAATCCTGCACTGATCCTTCTCGGAAGCAGATCGATCGAACAGGTAACATTGCTTCAAGATTTGTGAATTGTGATTAATTCCTTGTACTTTGTTTAACTAGTCAAAACATTTTCTTAATCCAGTTAAAGTACAGGCATTCTTTAAATGACCCAAGGGCAGAGAAAAGGAAAGGATCCAAAGTCAATGCTTCATCATTTAAAACCCCGCGAGCAATAGACTGTCACGTCTACTTCTAATTATCTTTTTTTTTTTTTTTTTTTTTTTGGGGAAGTCTACTTTCTAGTTATCATCAAGGAGGAAGAACTCGATCGAGATATGGGGTCCTCTGAACTACTGGTAATTGTTCCTACTTTTCAATCTATTTTTCTCAGCATCTGAGCAAATTGATTGTCGGAATTCGTATATTCTGCTATTCATTGCTTCCCCTGAAATCTGATCAGCTTCTATCTGACACCGAGTTTTCTTCAAATGAAATCGTTAAAACCAAGTAAGACAGCCAAAATGAAAATCAGTTTCTGGTTATCCTGAACTTTTTCTCTTTGCTGCCGGATTTAATTTGTTAAGTTTTTCTAAGCAAGTTGTTCTACTTGTTCATCAAAAAAGAATAAACTAAGTAAATTATATGAATAGATTTTGAACTTTAAGCTTTAAAATATGATATATGGAAACAAAAAGTTCCCTGGTTGTTTTTATATCAATTCCAAGTTCTTCTGGTACTCTAAAATGTTGTGCCTCCTTTCACTCTTACTGCATAATTCCTAACTCAGCTCCTAAATTTATGAACATTAGCCAATCGCCGCATCTCAAGGTGCTGCGGCCGTATGTGCCTTGAGTAAGTACGCAAAGTACCCCTTCAAGGTCGATGAGAACATAAAGCTTTGGATTCGGCTGTCAGCGAACTGAAGGCTATGAAGAACGATGTATTGAGAGTGAAAGAAAGTACTGACAGTACTAATCACATCTTCCCGTCGAGTACGGTGCAAGACTGGCTGATCAAGGTGAACAAGGTTATAGAAGAAGCCGATGCGATCGATCAGAAGTACAAGGAACGACATCGGATAATTCATGTCGTCTGCTCGGATTATAGTATCAGTCGACATGCCGCGAAGAAACTTCCGGGGGTGAGGAGCCTGACTGCCAATGAAGTTATAAGGAGTGTGATCACCGGTACTCACTCGCCGGCGGTGTCTCCGCAACCAGCTGGCGTTGAATTCAATGTCAACGGCAGGAAATATGATTTTTCTGTCCATCTTGGTAGGAAGTAAGAGCTCAAACCGATTGTTTGTAACTTTGTTCATGTGCTCAGAAAATAAAAAAAAAACGTTGTAAATTTAATTACTTCTTCCTTATTTCAAGCGTTCTTTTGTTTTTTATTTGTAATAGATGTAGTATGAATTTGGTGTTGTAAATTATTTTTAACATATTTAGTCAGGCATCATGACAATACATGATGCATAAAATGTTAAAATCATGTCATTGGTTGAATTTTTGTGTAAAAGGAGCGGATCTTAACTTCTTTTTTTTAAAAAAAAAAATTGTAGTAGTTTATAAGATTGATTTGGCCGATTTCTCTCAATGTTATTTTGTTAAAAACTTAAAAGGTAAGATACATTTTTCTTAAAAAAAAATGAATTAATTAAACAAGTTACAATCTTTTTATTATATCCATATTGTGCTTGATGAAGTACGTATATGATTCATATATACTTCTGTGAGGTAATTTACTCCAATCGTTATGTTATTCGAGAATTAGTCATGGTCGACACCCATTAATTATAACTGATATATGCAATACAAATAAGGTGATTAAATGTTCAACAATCAGAGCTGAACGAAATATTTGAAATTTGGGCTGAAGAAGTTCTCAAAAACAAATAGATCGATGTGAACAATACTTTCATGATCATACCTTCATTCATATCGCAGTTGTTGATATGACCTTCCAGTAATTCTAACACCGCGGTCTGAATCAAGCACAAAAGAAAAGTAAAGAAAACTAATCGAATGATCGCGTTCTACAGATACTATATATCTTGTTTTCCCTGGGGGGTTTAAAATTTACATATGGGCAGTAAAAAAAATAAATAATTTGGGATCCTTATTGTTAAAAAGTTGCTTCATTTGGTGATCTTAGTTACCTCGTTAAATGTCATTGCATTCAAATTAATAATAATTAGATATGATCTTCGTCCATTCAAATATGAATCAAAATGGATATGGATTATTTTCAGAGTTCAGACCATCCATTAATTTATTAATTATAAATTTATAATCCATTCGCCCTTTGACATATATAGTATCCCCAGTTGTTATAGTAAAGCACCTAAATTGCACTGCTGTCGTTTACTCATTTCTTTATTTTTGGTAGTTGGAGAGTTGTGCATGAACACCTTAAATAAAATATCCAAAGTTAATTCTTATACTGCACATTCACTTTTATATTTTCTGCATTATCAATTCATTATTATACGTTTACTCTTATATATACTGCACATTGAACTTAAACTACATATATAGTTGTTAACAGCTATTTATTTATCGTTTGTTAATATTTTTGCAGATTTTATAACAACAATAACTGTTAATACATAATAATCATTACTTTCAATCAATAATTGATAATTTAATTCCATGAATAATTAAAAAAATTATGTAGCTGCATAGTTGGATAGAAAGAATATGCTAAATTCTCATACTTACTCTACTGGTGTAGCTAGACAGACTTCCCCTTTTCAGTTAATTCAGCTCACCACTGTCTGGTAGAAAAACTGAAATAGTCGAAGACTTGGCCAAGCACACCGCCTCACTGAGAAAGGCATGGACATAGTTCAACTTCAATCAAAGTCAATGAACTGATATATATTCCACGCTGCTTTGATTTGGTGAATCTTTTTTCAATTATGGTTTTTCATTTTGGATCTATATATGTATACTTCAATTTTGATTCTGACATGAAAAAAAAATATTATTGTCGTCAAATATGTATATTCGCTTCAGTATCCGATCTGTATTAGTATTCAAATCCTTAACTCTTTAGTTTTTAACATGGACATAGGTTTCGGTTCATGAACAAAGTCGATCAATAAACTGAGAACCAATCCTGCATTGATCCTCTTCGGAAGCAGACCGGTACTCGAACTGGTACGCGGTAACCTCGCTGCAAGACTCTAATTAATTCCTTTTACTTAGTCCAATTAGTCAATACGTTTTTATAATCCAGCTACAGTGGAGGGCATGTTTGACATGGTCCAAGGGGAGGGAGGGAATCAAAGATCCCAAGTCAATGCTTCAGTATATAAAAGCTCCTTATTACTTACCAGCAGTAACTCATCAACACCTTCTGCTTCTAATCATCATCAAGGAAGAAGAAATCTATATATCAAGAAATGGCGTTCTCTGAATTAGTGGTAATCGTTTCTCCTATATATTCAATTTATATTTTTTCTTCATCATCTGAGCAAATTGATTTTGGATATCTTTACATCCTAAAACTCATTGCTTCCCGTGAAAACTGAATAAAAATAACCTTTTGCAAGTATCCTTCTATAAAGAACTACTGACTCACTTCCTAAATTTTGATGCCAGTCTATCGCCGTTTCTAATGGAGTTGCGGTCTTATTAGCGGTGGTTAAGCATGCGGCATACCCCTTCAAGGTCGACGAGAACATAAAAGCTTTGGATTCGGCTGTCAGCGAACTGAAGGCTATGAAGAACGACGTATTGAGAGTGAAAGAAAGTACTGACAGTACTAATCACATCTTCCCGTCGAGTACGGTGCAAGACTGGCTCATCAAGGCGAACAAGGTTATAGAAGAAGCTGATGCGATTGATCAGAAGTACAAGGAACGACACTGGTTCGTTCATGTTATCTCCTCAGATTACAACATCAGTCGACATGCCGCGAAGAAACTTCCGGAGGTGAAGAGCCTGATTGCTAATGAAGTTATAAGGAGCGTTATCACCGGTACTCACTTGCCGGCAGCGTCTCCACAACTAGCAGCAGGTGTTGAATTCAATGTTAAAGGCAGGAGATTTGCTTTCCAATATCTTGGTAAGAAGTAAGAGCTCTCAAACCGATTGTTTCCGGCAATTAATTGTATATGTCATTGTTTGTAGCTTTGTTTAATTATATGCTCAAATTTAAAAAAAAAAAAAACGTTGTAAATTAATTACTTCTTCCTTTTTTTAAGCTTTCTTTAGTTTTAATTTGTAGGAAACTGTTGGATTTGAGAGAATTTGAGAAAATGATGATTTATTTTATTAATCTGACAATTGTCTTACACTGATTTGGGGGATTTTATAACTTAATCCCAACGGCTCTATTAGCCTTAATGACAACGGCTCTATTAGCCTTTCCTAATCTACTGACAACGGTTCTATTAGAGAATAAATAGAAGCTTGATTAAATCCTAATTATGGCTCTTTATTCTCTAAGATGTGGCTAATGATGAGATTATAATCTGAAGCCAATCTATTCTATAATCTATCCTATGTCTATTATTCAACACTCCCCCTCAAACTTGGCGTGTATATGTCATATAACCCAAGTTTGCTCAAAATGTCTTCAAAATTTTTATTTCCCAACCCTTAGTAAACACATCCGCCAATTGTTCTTCACTTTTGACGAATGGTGTTTCAATTTCTTTTTCTTGAACTTTTCCTCGAATGAAATGGTAGTCCACTTCTATGTGCTTAGTTCTTTCATGAAATACTGGATTGGAGGCAATGTGCCTTGCAGCTTGATTGTCACAAAACATCTTCATCGGTATCTGTATTTGGATGTTCAGATCTGCAAGAAGTTGCTTGATCCATACTAGTTCACTCGCAGTTGATGCCATAGCCCGATATTCTGCCTCGGCGCTTGATCGGGCTACGACATTTTGCTTCTTGCTTTTCCATGTGACCAAATTTCCGCCTACAAATGTGCAATAGCCAGTCGTCGATCGTCTATCGAAACTGCCAGCCCAATCTGTATCGGAATAGTCACACACATCATTAGAATTATTATTTTTCATCCAAATACCATTTCCGAGTGTACCTTTTAAGTACTTCAAAATTCTATTTATGGCATCCAAATGAGGTGTTTTTGGTGCATGCATGAATTTACTAATTTGTGATACCGCAAATGAAATATCAGGTCTAGTTACAGTGAGATAAATCAATTTTCCAACAATTCTTTGAAATTGGTTTATATCTGTTAGAGGCTCACCATCCTCACTATTTAACTTTACATTTGTATCAACTGGTGTTATGGCCGGTCTACTTCCTAATTTACCAGTTTCTTCAAGCAGATCACGTATGTATTTTCTTTGAGATACAAACAATCCTTTTGATGAATGTGCTATTTCTATACCAAGGAAATATTTCAGTCTTCCTAAATCTTTGATTTCAAATTTTTGTTTGAGATCTTTTTTAACACCAT
Organism: Cyperus esculentus; assembly: GCA_030179965.1. Classification (NCBI taxonomy): domain Eukaryota; kingdom Viridiplantae; phylum Streptophyta; class Magnoliopsida; order Poales; family Cyperaceae; genus Cyperus; species Cyperus esculentus. Next base: position 17,571 of record JASGLE010000527.1, on the reverse strand, counting down.
CAATTTCAAATTGACTATCTCCAGTAATAATCAAATCATCAACATACACCAAAACAACAGTTGTACCATTGGAGTTGATTTTCACAAAGAGAGAAGTATCGGCACTACTAATTTTAAAATTACAAGAGAGTAAGAAATGAGATAGCTTGTCATACCATGCTCTTGGAGATTGTTTGAGACCATAAATTGATTTTCTTAACCTACAAACAAGGTTAGAGTTTTGTTCTTTTTTGTGACCCGGTGGAAGAGTCATGTACACTTCTTCTTCTAGCGTTCCTTGAAGAAATGCATTTTTCACGTCCATTTGATGTAATTTCCAATTTTTATTGGTTGCAATAGAAAAAAGAATTCTTACTGTGTTCATTTTTGCAACCGGTGCAAATGTTTCATAGTAATCAATACCTTGAGTTTGTGTATATCCCTTGGCTACTAATCTAGCCTTATACCGCTCAATGGTACCATCACTATTGTATTTGACTTTGTACACCCATTTGCATCCCACCGGTTTTTTATTTTTTGGCAAATCACAAAGTTCCCAAGTTTCATTTTTTTCTAATGCAAGAAGTTCTTCTTCCATTGCTCTACACCATTTTGGATCATTTTTTGCTACGTGGTAATTGGTTGGTTCCTCAATTTTTGATAGTTCCGATACAAAAGCAAAGTGCTCATTTGATATGTTATCATATGAGATGTAGTTTTGGATTGGATACGTTACCGAATAGGTGACATAGTAACCTCGTTGGTAGTTGAGTCTGCCGACTTGACCTTCTTACGATACTCTCCTCCTCTCGAGTCTCATCCACTTGAATCTCCTCCTCTTGAATTTCCTCAGGTTCTTCCACTTCTTGAGCAACTTCTTGTTGTCCTGTACTTCCTACAAAAACTTCTTCTCTTCTTTTATGAGTAGTAAAAGGTATCGCAAATTCGTTTGATAAATTTGTAAAATCGTTTGTGAAACCATTTGCGAGATTATTGGTTTCTTTATAAAATGGTTCATTTTCAAAAAACACTACATTTCTTGAAATGACAAGTTTTTTTGTTTTAGGGTCATAACATTTATAACCCTTTTGAGAAGATGAATATCCCAAAAAAATAGTTTTAATTGCATTAAAATCTAGTTTGTCGGTCTTATTTTTGTGTACAAAACAAGTGCATCCAAATACCTTTAAATGGTCTAAATTTAATTTTCTATTAAAAATAATTTCAAATGGGCCTTTAAAATTTAATACACTACTAGGTAATCTATTTATTAAATAGATTGCGGTGAGTACGGCATCCGACCAAAAGATTTTTGGAACATGGTTTTGAAATAACTAGTAACCAACCCGCGCTATGCAGCGGACTATTTTGTTATCATATCACAAAAATATATTATGATATAGTACTTCCCAAGTCACAGTCCCAACAAAAAAAATTTTGTGTACAATTGTGAAAATACGATACAAAAATTATTTTTTTTTCAATTATTTGTATTTCAATTCTTCACTTCCTGTTACTTAATACATTGGTCTTTAATTTATTAACTTAATAGAACTAATTTAACACGTACAATGTAGAGCACAAATTAAAAAAAAAACTTTATTATTGATAAATCAAATTCATACAATCTTACACCACAAATTAAGAGAAAAAGCTTTTATCATTGATGAAATAAACTCCATACAATCTAGCGACAAAATATATCTATCATTCAGTGACACCAATAGCATCAGCAACATCTGCATATTTATCCATGCATTGGCAAATGATGCTTCAACAGAGCCTGTTAGTTGGTCCCCCTTCTGTGATTCCTCCTGTAATGAAAAAAGCAAGGTAATACATCATCCAAAAGCCGAGAGCCCTAGCTGTCTGAAGCACTTATTATATTAAGATTTTTTTGCTCGTACCAAGATTACGGTCTCACATCTGTACCAAGATTCCGGTCTCACATCTGTACCAAGATTCCTCCAAAATGACCGAAGAACTGTTAAGTTTGCACATGAGCAAATACAAACAATCAAAAAGCTTATTACATGGGAATTGAAGAAATTGAAGATCAGTGATAAGCATTTCTATATTTTTCATGCACCCATTATGTTGCAGGAAGCTTGTCTTATCTTGTACTGTTATCAATTTGTGTACAGTGCAAGAGCCCTGAAATAGGCTACAATCTGAAACAGATCGTAGGAACCTCCAATCCCACCTTCAATGGTTGAGATAATTTTAAAAAACCCCCCTAAAAGCCATAACCATCATATGACGATCGTTGGTTCGTCCGATCGGTTTTGGATCGTAGCAGATACGAACTACGGTGCAAGAGGGATGAGACCTTTTCGCTACTTGTATCCCTTCACTCTCTTTTACTATTTTCGGTTCCCTTAGTACTGACATTATCTGACAAGCTGCAAATGTAAGTGAGTGGTTCTCTTGGCAATGTTACAGGCATCAACCAAGGAAGCTGTGACCATCTAAATGTCAATTGATTCAGTGCTATTAAAGAATTTATAACGAAGTACTTAGCCTATCCTTGGTGTTATGGGATAATTACAGGACCATACCATCTCTTCGAGTAGCACTTATGACGTCTTCTTATTTAGTTGGCTTGTGTACAAAACATTCCACTCTGCAATCATTCAAGGATAATTCTGTTAAGTCCTAGTACATGTTCTTCAATTTTATTATACAAGTACGTGCTTTATGAAAAATGGAGATCAGAAGTAGAACACATGGCTATGCTTCTGTATGCATAAAGCATCTTACTTAACAACTCTGAATCCAGGGCTGCGAAGATATTGTTGGGTGATACTAATTATTTTCTCAAGAAGAAATTTTGCCCATGCAGTAAAAGACAATACATCACAATGTATATTTAAACCTTTCAAAATAGAACTGGTTTCTGGTATACTGAGCTCAACAGCAGAAGCTGCATGTCCTGGCTGCACCGCAAAATTATGCCAGTATATAAGTAGTCTATTGTTAACCTTTCAAGATTAAAAGTAGTATATCAAATGGAAGCTCGTAACCATTGCAAGAAAAATAAAAATAAAATATACTTGTACCATCAGTAAAACCGTGAATGGTAGAAACATGCTTCTGAAATGACTTTCCGAATGAGACAAAGCTGCTCACTTTGGTAGGTTGAATTGTCGAGGAACCAATGTCGACAAGATGAGCTTGCATGATAAGAGCTCGGCCAGACTCGAGCATGTCTTCCTTTCCTAAGACCTTGCTTTCTAGAAGCCTCTCATGTTCATCATATAGCCTCACCTGCTCCATTATATGAACAGCTACCACAGTCCATCATAGTTACCTTGTAATCAGAAATGCCCAGCTCAATTTCTGACCTGTTTTGCATATATACGAACCGAGTTGAGAGAATCACAATGTACCATCATGGTATTTCTTAGCCTTCTGTGTTAGTTGAGTTGCATACAGCACACTCCACTCTACGTCAAGTTCAAAGCATAAAACATAAATAAAATGTGACAGTAACATGACTTCTATTGTTTCATAAATCATAATTGAACCAGAAATAAAGGAAGAGAGACTAAGGGGAAAGTTAAAAACCTTCAAGATTCGGCTACGGCAAAGTTTACTTGGTTGATGTCGCACCGGCAGTGCAATTTTGAGCCTTCTTTGCTTCCACTAACCAAAAGTTCAAGTTGGTTACATGATATAATCTTATGACATCACATGGTAAAATAATAGGCAAAAATGAAACAATTAATAAAACAACATAAATTTAGTGTACAAAAAAGAAATACGCCATACAATGATTACTCATTCCTGATGTAATATCCGTGAAGCAATTGATTGGCTCGACCCTGCCTTTACAGAGAAACAAATCAATTAGACTAACAACAGGAAATAAAAAAAATAGGGATAATCTTTTATACCCCAGTTTCAAAAACCCCTTAATCGTACCCCTCATCGTACGGTCCGTATTTATTCTCGTTCACGCGCCCCATCTAAAGAAATATCCGGATATTAATTTCCAATTTGAAACCTTCGTGTTCTACTGGCGTTCATCTCTTCTTACCGAAATTCAAATTTAACGACGCACCTTCTATTCCGGCGTCGAGCCTTCTTCTCCAGCAAGCATCTTCACTTCCGGCATCGAGTCTTCTTCTCCGGCGAGGATCTTCTATTCTGGTGATCTCCATCACTTCTCTTTTGCATCGCGGATCTTCATCGCGTGTCTTCATCGCTTCTACCTTCATCTCCACCTTCCTCTCGACGCTAGTTCATCAATTTGACAATGTAATTCCATTGAATTGTTCAAATTTGAGTTTAATTGAATAATTGAGTCTAGTTCTGCTCATTTGAGTTCAAATTGTCCGAACAGTTGAATGTATTATTACTTTGTTAATTCAGTATTATTACTTGCATTTGCAACTATTATTTCTGGATTGTAACCAATAATACTTATTATTTGATTTCATTCTTTCTTATTTGTACATATGTTGAATTGTTCAAATTTGAGTTTAATTCAATAATTGAGTCTAGTTCTTCTCATTTGAGTTCAAATTGTCCGAACACTCGAATGTATTGTTACTTTGTTAATTCAGTATTATTACTTTCATTTGCAACTATTATCTCTGGGTTGTAACCAATAATACTTACTATTTGATTTCATTATTTCTTATTTGTACACATGATTTCTGCTATGGTCATTTAGTTTACTAGTTTTCTGTGTTGTATATAAAAAATTGTACTTATTATTTGAGGTCAATTATTTTAAATTTGAAAAGTATTTCTACTTTGTTGAGTTACTATTATTACGAACATGTTAAACTATTATTGGTTTTGTACCTTGAAGTATTAATGGTTGTTTTTGTATGTGTTTCTTATGTTTTGATTTCAATGTATTAGTACGTTATTCATTTTGTATTACAATAATAATATTATTAGTTTGATAATGTTACTATTATTACTTAATAATTGTTTGTATTGTTGTTTAATTGTTTTGCAGTTGTTCTATTTATTTATATTATTAGTTTGTTATTGTTACTATTACTAGTTTACAATTGTTTGTATTATTATTTAACTGTTGTATTGTTGCTCTTTTGTAGGTACAAATTAGCAATGAGAGACTTATTGTTGCCTATAAGATTCTGACCGATTTAAGAAACACAAATAATAGGGTTAGGAGAGCTGTTTGATTAGGGCAAAGAGTTTCTTTTATCTTAAGAAAACTGGTAGTAGCTGTTTTGGTTTTATTTTGTGAATGATGTGGATGCTTTTAGTTTATTTTGTGAATGATGTGAATGATGTTTTAGTTTACAAAACAGATTATGCTTTTGTTATAATGTATGTATTATTACTTATAGTTTTTGTGCTGTTTTATTATGTGATATGGTTGGTTGTTATGTGATATGCTTTGTTTCAGAAGGAAGTTTGTATTATGACTTTACTTTAACTATATTATTAACTATAGCATGAAGTATTATTATTTGTTATTTGTGAAAAAATTGTGTATTATAGTTCTTCTTAGTTGGTATTATTAATGTGTTAATATGGTATTGTGACATTGAAAATAAAATAAAATTTTTATCATATTTCATATTTTATTTATTATTATTAGTTTCAAAAAGCACTAATTGCAGAAGTTATATACAAAGGTCTGAATTTTGACAATCGCATAAGAACATTTGTATATAAAATGAAATGATATTACTACTTTTGTATACTAGGTATTTAGACCATCTATAATATGTATTATTAGTTGCAGAAGTTTAATTTTCTATATTAGTCAAACGGGGGATTTGACCGGGGTATTTGACTTTTTTTCATAGTCACATTTTTTTGGATGTGTAGAATGTATGCATTGTAGGTATTATTACTTGTTATAGGTAGTATTTAGGATTTGATCTATAGGTATTTAGACTTGGAGGACAAAATATTTAGCGCGCTTATAACACATTGTTAGTATTATTAGTTGGGCTATAAATGCATTTAGGATTTGGTCAATGTGGGGTATTTGACCGGGGTATTGAAGGTGGGGTACTCATATCTTCTCCCAAAAAAATAATCAGTTTAACGAAGGTGTGTGTCAGAAATTGATTTCAAGCCTAATCATACTAAATCTGGTACATACCAGATCCATGCATACATCGCCATTTCATCACTGGCGCTGAGTTCCTCTCTCGCGCGTGCTCGACCTCTCCACCCTCGCCCTCTTGTGCAAATCCTCACTCTCCCACGCCGACCTTGCCTATCCCCCCCCCCCCTGCGATGTTGCCCCTCACAGCCTCAAAGCCCTAACCCTAGACAAACTGAATAGCACAAAAAGAAGGCAACACTGATTTCAGGTAATTCATGTAGTCTAGATGAATTGAAGAAGAGAGAAAAGACGATACCTTTTTAGTAGAGGTATGGTTCGAAGTTTGAGTGAGAAGGGAATCGGCCGATAGAGGGAGAATAAGGTCGAGGTTGAGGGAACGACTTTACCATCTGGGGAAGAGAGTGATCTAGCAAAGCGGAAGCGAGGCGCGGAGCGAGACGAAGACGGAGAGAGCGCTTGGGTCGAGGCAGAGAAGGGGGAGCACTGGCGGGGTGAGAGTAGAGATGAGTTCTCATGGGGTTTTGGTGGCTGCAAGAAGAAGAAGAAGAGAGGAAGACCAGATTGGTGGCGATGCGTGGGGACGCGATCATCGACGTTGAGTGGAGAGTCGATTGGCGGTTGAAAGAAGGGAAGGGGAGCGATGGCAGTGAGAGAGAGGGAGAAGAGTTTCCGCGAGGGAGGGCTGGAGAGGAGCCGGGGCCATTGATTTCGTGAGAAGAGTCGCCTGTGAGAGTGAGAAGGGAGGCAAAGAGGAAGAGGCGCCAGTGAGAGAGGAAGAGGATCAGGGAGGAGGTTGCCTGTGAGAGAGGGTTTAACTTTTGGAGAGGGAGGGAGGCGCGAGGAGAGATGGCTTTGGATCGAGTCGGGGAGCGGAGAGTTTTTTTTGATCGAGTCGAACTGAGAGCCGCGAAAATAAGCGAAAAAAAACTATCTGGACTGGAGAAGAGAGGAGCGATGGTGTCGACTGATTTCCAACCGTAGAGATGCGACTTAATTTAAAATGGACGGCGATTAATGTAATTGGTAAGAACAAACAGAAATTGAGGGTCAAGTTCATTGGTGCTTATTAAAATAGAGAGAAAGTGTTCTTGTCATTTCTAACAAGTGACGGTTTTTTCTTTCTGACACTCCGTTTTGTTGTGGAGTGTAGACAATGTTTGATGAATTATTCCCTTAGAATTTGTAAAATTCACAAAATTTTGATTTATAAATTCCGTGCCATTATCAGTTCTAAGGATTTTAATTTTTTTATTGTATTGAGTTTCAACCAGGTTTGCAAAATTTTGAAAGTGAGAAAAAACTTCACTTTTATTTTTCATTAAATACAACCAAGTTGCTCTCGAAAAATCATCAATGAAAATAACAAAATTTTTAAATCCGTTGTATGATTCTACAGGAGCAGGCCCCCATACATCAGAATGAACTAACTCAAAGGTATCATTACTCTTAGAATCTGAGTTACAAAAAGGAAGCTTAGTTTGTTTTGCTAACATACACACCTCACATTGGCTACAATAATTATTCTGAAAATTAAACATAAAATTCAAAACTTTGTCGGAAGGATGCCCTACTCGCCTATGCCAAAGGCCACTTAAATTCTCTTCTTTTTTTGTACTCAAAATAGATTTGTTGTTCCAAAAAATATAGGCCATTTTCTAAAGATCCTTCACCAATCTTCTCCTTGGTAGTTGGATTCTGAAAAATGACATTATTTTGTGTAAAGACAATTTCACAATTCAATTCTTTGATAAGCTTGCTAATAGAAAGTAAGTTTAAAGAACTGTTTTCAACACAAAATACATCTTGTAAAAATTTTTTGTCCAAAATACTAATCATACTCCATCCTTTGATTTTGACTTTTTCATCTTTTGCTACAGTGAAATATTGGTCAGTTTCGAGAGGCTTAAGGTTTCGTAACAGACTTTGGTTTCCAGTCATATGGTCGGTAGCACCAGAATCTAAAACCCATTTGGAGTCATGTTTTGGAGCAAATTTAACAGTGGGCTTGACAGATAGGCCCGTACTAAGGCCTTTAAATTGATTGGATTTCAGTCTATTTTCATTGGGCTTGCACATTTCATTGGGCTTAACTAAATTAGAGGAGGGATTAATTAAACCTTGGCCCGATGTATGGCCCTGTTGCTTTGCTGAGAGGAGGGATTCCATCATTCTCTCCAGACGATCGAGACGATCCATCTCCTTCATCTCTTTCTTTGATTCCGTCGCCTCCTCTTCTCTGGCAACTATGAATCCCTTAGATTCTAGGGTTTTCCGCCGCCCTACGTCGGCGAATTTCTTCGGCTTGAGATGCGGGTGCAGTATCCAGCACCGATCGGTGTTGTGGTTGTCTCGTTTGCACTGTGAGCACCACCTATTTGACTCCCCCTTTCCTTTCGCTCGGTTGTTGCCGTTGTTGGCGCCGGGAAGGCTTTGGGCTGAGAAGGCCTGGGCTTCTGGCTTGAGACTCGAGCCGGAGGATCCCATGGCAACTCGCCTTGACGCCTCCTGTCGGATGCTCGCCATGACTGTGTTGAGGGTCAGTTTACCGGTGGTAAGAAGGATTTGTGCTCTAATAGGCTCGTAACTTGAGTCTAAACCGGCAAGGAACAGGTACACGTCATCTGTCTCTTGCCTTTCTTGAAGAATTTTCGGGTCATTTGTGGCTGGTTGATAGGTTCTGAGTTCTTCCCTTTTTGCTTTGAACAGCTTGATGAACTCTGGCATTTCTCGGTTTTCTTGAGACAGTTGGTTGATTTCTCTTTTGAGTTGGTAAATTTGGGAATGGTTTTGGCTGTCTATGAATTCAGATTCGATTTCTTGCCGTAGTTCTTGCGCTGTCTGAGCAAAGAACTCCTCTGCCAGACTTGGTTCTATTGAGTTTTTTATGAGGGTTCTTACTTGACTATCGATGATGTCCCACTCTTCTTGTTCATTGGCTCCTTCTTGTGGTCGCACCCTTGATCCGGTGATGAACCCGAGAAGCCCTTTGCCCATGAGAGTGGTTCTTGCATCTTTGGCCCAGGGGATGTAATTCTTCCTGTTGAGCAGTGCATTGGTTAGCCTTTGTGATGAATTGAAGTCGAGGTTTGCTTTTATGATGAATGGAGTTTGTGTGTCGGATGATTTTTCAGCAGCCATGGCCACTGTTTGATTTGGTTTGGTTTGGTTTGATTTGGTTGCGGAAGCTTGGTCAGATTTGCTCTGATACCATGTTGGATTTGAGAGAATTTGAGAAAATGATGATTTATTTTATTAATCTGACAATTGTCTTACACTGATTTGGGGGATTTTATAACTTAATCCCAACGGCTCTATTAGCCTTAATGACAACGGCTCTATTAACCTTTCCTAATCTACTGACAACGGTTCTATTAGAGAATAAATAGAAGCTTGATTAAATCCTAATTATGGCTCTTTATTCTCTAAGATGTGGCTAATGATGAGATTATAATCTGAAGCCAATCTATTCTATAATCTATCCTATGTCTATTATTCAACAGAAACATGTAGTATTACTTTGCTGTTGTAATTTAATTTTAACATATTTAGTCATGCATCATGACAATACATGATGCATGAAATGTTAAAATTATATATGTCATTATTTGAATTTTTGTGTAAAAGGAGCGGATCTAATTAATTAACTTCTTTGTTTTTTATAAAAAAAAAAGTGTAGTAGTTTATAAGATTGATTTGGCCGATATCTCTCAATGTTACAATGAATTAATTAAACAAGTTATAATCTTTTTATTATATCCATATTGTGCTTGATGAAGTATATATCACATATATTTCTGTGAGGTAATTTACCCAAGTTGTTATGTTATTCGAGATTTAGTCATGGTCACCCATTACTTAATTAAAACTGACGCAATACAAATAAATAAGGTGATTAAAAATGTTCAACAATCAGAACTGAACGAAATATTTGAAATTTATAGGCTGAAGAAGTTCTCAAAAATAAATAGATGTGAACAACATTTTCATATCATCCCTTCATTCATATCGCAGTTGTGACCTTCCACCAACACCGGGGTCTGAATCAAGCACAAAAGAAAAGAAAAGAAAAGAAAACCAATCGAATGATCGATCGCGACCTTCTACCGTGCAGCACCGCAGTTCCTCAACTCACTCTTTTACAATTATTCAATCAACGATTAAAGTGTATGTGACTGCATAGTTGGATTTGGATAGACAGAATATGCTAAATTTTCATACTTGCTCTACTGGTAGCTAGACTTTCCCTTTTCAGTTAATTCAGCCATGATCATTGTCTGGTAGAAAAACTCAAGTAGTCGAAGACTTGGCCAAGCGCCGCCTCCCTGAGAAAGGCATGGACGTAGTTCAATCAAAGTCAATGAGCTGAAATTCCACGCTGCTTTGATCCTCCTTTCACTGCAGCTCGATCTGACTGCCTGACTGGTAAATGGTAATGTCATTTAAATTTCAAAATTCCTTGTACATAGTGCAGTTAATCACATAATTAAATACATAATCCAACTGCGTACAGTGGACCAAGGTGATCGATGCTTGACATGGTCTGGTGGGAGAGGACTAGAGGAGGATCCCGAACTAGTCAATGCCGCGCACACACACACACACACACATATATATACTATTTAAAACTTTAATTACCAGCAGCAAGTAGGTTTTATATTAATTCTGCCATAATTAGTAGTGCATGCCAATTGCCAAGTTGATTGGGAATCTAGTTGTGGGTTGCAATCGGTGTTGAAAGTTTTTTTTTTTTTTGGAACCAAGTGGACAAAAGCCCACCATCTCCCATTTTATTTGTGGAGATCAAGAATACATAAAGGTCCTAAGCATAAAAACATAATCCTTTAAGAGGAAACTGTTATCTAAACTAAAGTCTACCAAACATCCAAATTGTAGAACTTAGCATTCACAGAGTAATCAACCAAAACATAAACAATCCTAGACATATTATGAACAAGCAAACTACATGAAAGAAACTAAAGGAAATTGTAGTTTAAGCAGTTGTGATAACTGCTGTTACTGCACTCCCTTTAGCCTCTTCGAGTAGAAATACTTGTTCTTGAATAAGCATCTGCTCCAGCTCACTTTCCTGCCCAGTCCATGATTTAAACAAGGTTAATATTCTAATTAAGATAGAATTGAATTTTGGAAGAGTTTTATTTTCAAAGATAGCCTTATTTCTAACATTCCAAAATACCCAAAAAAAAGCAGTACAAATTAAACATTGAGCATAATTTCTATCACTGTTCTGCAAGCTCAAAGTACTATCCCACATTGTCTGAACTGTAGACAGATCAAGCTGAATCCTTCTTTTGTTAAGCTCATTAAATCTAACCCAAAATGTAAACATCAAAGGACAATGAATAAAGAGATGATCAACATCTTCCAATTCTAAGCAAAATTCACAACAAATACTACTTGTCCATCCCCTAAAAATAAATTAGCTTTAGTTAAGATTTTGTTTTGTCGAGCAATCCACACAAAAACCTTTACTTTTAAAGGAACTGACACTTTCCAAATAGAACCATTCATTTCAAATCTTACTCCTCTAAAATTTAGTAACTTATAGAAAGATTGAACTGAAAATCTTCCATTGCCTTCCAAAATCCAAATAGCTGAATCATCCCCCATGAAATTCAATGAATGTAAAATATTCATCACAGTTTTCTTTTTTTCTGCCCTTAAAAGTAAGCTAGCCCCTCTTATTAATGGTATTTTTGGATTTCCACTATTCCATACCTGAGCTAAAGTAACAGTTTCTGCATGTTTTGCTTTTGCAAAAAGATTTAGAAATTGGATATATAGAGGACATTCCTAATACCAAATATCAAACCAGAATAAAATGGACTTCCATGTACCTACTGTTCTATGAACCACCTTTCTAAATAAAGGATGAGCTCTAATAACTGATTTCCAAAATCCTGAAAAATCACCAGATACTCTATATCCATACTTATAAACTATAATTTCTTTCCAAAAACCTTTGCATTCTGCACATAAAAATTTCCAATACCATTTAACAACAAGAGCAATATTCATTTGATATAAATTCAAAACAAACTGTTGGCCAATTAATTAAAGGACATTTGCCATGAGGACCATATTACACACCAGACCATAAAACCTTCTTCTAATTTTGTCAATCTTCTTAATTACCCATTTTGGAGCCAGAAATGAGGATAAATAGTACAAGGGAATAAGACTGAGTATAGCATTAAGAATGACTAATCTACCCTCCAGAGATAAAAACTTTCATTTCCAGACCTGAAGCCTAATTTGTATCTTGTTAATCAGATCAGACCAAACTTCCTTTGGAATTTTTTTTCCAATGCAAATTCAGGCCTAAATACTTTATTGGAAGAGAACCTACTTTACAATTTAAAATGTTTGCTAAAAACTGAACTTCAGTATTGGTAATATTTAAAGGAACCATTTCAGTTTTTGCAAAATTTATCTTTAAACCTGAAATTCCCTCAAGAATAATAATAACCATTTAAACTTTTTCTAAAATCAACTTATCAGCTTTAAGAAAGATTAAAGTGTCATCAGCATATTACAAATTAATTATAGACCTATCCTTTAAGAATTTAGGACCAATCCCTTGAATATGATTCTTATCTATTCCTTATTCAATCATTTTATTAAACCCATCAGCTGCTAGTATAAAAATATAGGGGGAAAGTGGGTCACCTTGCTTAACTCCTTTCCTACATTCTAGATATTCAGTAAAAATCTCATTCACTCTTATATTTGTTCTTCCCCCCAAAGCATTTTAGATATCCAATTGACCCAAACCTCATTGAAACCTCTCTGTCTAAAGGTATCTAAGATATAAGTCCAGTTAACACTGTCAAAAGTCTTTTGAAAATCTACCTTAAGCAGAATACCTTTCTCTTTAGTTTTATGAGCTGAATGCAATATTTCATGGGCTGTAATTACACTATCCAGAATGAATCTATTTTTCAAAAATGCACCGACTAATTATCTTTTCTAATACCACCTGCAATCTATTTGCTAAGACTTTAGAGAAAATTTTATAACTACAGTTTAGCAAATAATAAGCCTGTATTTAGATATTAAGGAAGCATTCTACCTTAGGAATTAAACAGATAGTGGCTCTATTTATCTTAGCAATATCCAAATTTACCATTATGAAAATCATTGAACATTCTCATAAGATTTGATTTTATAACTGGCCAAAAATTCTGATAAAAGGACATTGAGAAACCATCAGGGCTCGGAGATTTATCCCCACCCATACTCCTAATTGCATCATGTATTTCAGTTTCAGTAAAAGGAGATATAAGGAAAGAATTATCTATAGAAGAAACCTTTTCTAAAATTGACCAGACATTTTCATGCAGTTTACCCCAAGTAATCCCTCCCTTTCCAAAAATATCCTTATAATAATAAAAAATATGATCTCTAATCTGAACTTGATCTGTGATCTCTTGACCTTGAATGATTAATCTTGGAATGAGTTGTTTCTTATAATTAGTTGATGCAACTTTATGAAAATATTTGGTATTTGCATCATCTAATTTTACCCACCTATCTTTAGCTCTCTGGGCCCATTTGACTGATTCATCTTTATAGATATCATATAAATCCTTATTTAAAGAAAACAGTACCTTCCATTCTTCCTCACCTAAAACTCTATAATCTTGTAATTGTTCTAGATTCTGAATTGATTCATTAAGAGACTCTTTTTTTCCTTTTAATTTCACCATTAATATTCAAAGCCCACCCCTTAATTTTCTTCTGAAGGTATTTAATTTTCTTTTTCCAACCCTCAATATTATGACAGCCTAACTCATTATCCTTCCACCATTGTTCAACCCTTGAATAAAAATCATCTTAATTTAACCAAATATTTTCAAACTTAAAATGATAGTTTGACTGAAACTGAATCAAACCAGAATCTAGAATAATTACAGAATGATCTGAAAAAGACCTATTCTTATATAAAGAGGAAGTATTAGGATACTGTGTTTCCAATCTGTATTTACAAAAAAATCTATCCAATAGAGCTTTCTGAGAATTATTTTGCCCCCTATGCCAAGAGAATTTTCTATCTATACCTTTTGACCTCTGCAAAGTGTATAGGCTTTTAATACCCTAAACAATGCCCTCGATTGCAAGCGTACGATCTATTGCAATATAGTCGGGATCGAATCCACAGGGACAGAAATTACTTCTAAACTAGACTTTAGGCTCTATCCTAATCCTAATGAGAATATTTTTGGTGTTTTTGTATAAAAGTTGGGGGGGGGTTTGTTTCAAGATTGGTTTCCTAATTAACAGATGCAATAAAGTAAATAACAGTAATTAAAACTCTAAACTTATGCTAAACAAGCGTTCCTAGGGTTTTCAGAATCAATTTGCTGTTTGGATTAACTGCCTGCGGTCCGTAAGGGTTATCCTACAGTCCGCAGGGTATACAATTTCGCCTCTCTTTCGGTTACCAGCTTAATAGTCCGCAGGGGTTAACTGCAGTTCGCAGATAACTGTTAGAGAGGTAGATTTTCTGTCGGTTACTAATGTTTGCAGTCCGCAACCTGTCACTTTGCGATCCGCAGTAGCTGACAAAGAACAGTTTGGGTTCAGATCTGATAAGTTGACTAAAGTTACCGACTCCTAACTAAACCAAAGCAATTACAAGTCCCTCAACTCTCGTTTGTTGGCACTTTTAACACTTTTAGATCAATTAGAAATCTTTAGAATTATTTCTAACCTAAATTCAATTCACTTTCGTTCTAAGGTCCAGTGTAACTCTCGTTACAACCGCAATTTCACCTTTCGATTACTTTTAGACAACAAGTTATCTACCTAATTAGTACAAGTATCAATTCTTGATCAAATGACGTTATTTTAACCAACTAGATCTGACCACAATCTACAGGTTCTTACCAAACGAACAAGAAACAATTCAAGCACAATTATAATTAAGCACAAAGCAAATTGAAAATAACTTTGAATTGTACACAATGAAAACAAGTATTCAATTAATCCATATAAACAAACATCATCCTAAACCCTAAGAAAAAATGCAATTACTCAAACATGACAAAAGTAAACATGCTTAAAGAAAATAAGAGAGAAAGAAAACACCGATTAGATTGATTCGTTGAAGTTTTACAGCTCTCCGACCTTCTCTGAGTAATCTCCCTCTTCTTATCAACTCTCTAAACTAAACTAAACTCGACTAAACTATGGACTCTATTTACAACTTTGTAACAACTAATGATCAACTCATGATCTGACTTGATGACTAGAACCCATCAAAAGTGATGCTTATATAGGTGAGGAGGTGCACAAAAATAAGCGCCTGACTTCTGGTTTCTTGGGGCGAAATTAAAGGAAATTCCCAAAATGAGATTGCCCAAAATAAGTGCGTCGCCAGAAAATAGATGTTCCAATCTGTTTTTAGCATGGTACGGTCCGCAAATAGCAGAGTGCGGTCCGCAATTAGCATGTCGGTCGCCAAAATTAGGAGTATGCGTGTTTCCTTGAAATAGCATAGGCGGTTGTGACTCGGCAAGAAATAGAAATAGAAGTTCTATTCTTGATTTCGTCCCGAAAATAGGAAGTTGTGACCCGCAATTAGATGCTCATTTGTGCTCTTTCGCCTATTTTTGCTCCTTGCTTCCAAATTTAGTCCAAATAGCTCTAAAAGCTCTGTTTTCCTGAATATAGGACCAAATCAAAGCAGTAACTGGATTCTAGACAATTAACTAACTAAATGCGTATGAACTTAGGAATTGTCAGTCAAAATATAGATACAAGTCTGATAAAAATATAGATATAAATGCGGTGCATCATCTTTATAATCTAATAGGGCAAAACAATTTATCCAATTATTGAATATTTCCATATTCTTCCAGTCAAAATGGACCCCACCTTTTTCATACCTATTTCTAATAATATTGAAATCACCACCAATTATCCATGCCCCTAGGCAAGCAGTACCAATTTTTATCAATTCATTCCAGAATTCATTTTTAAGATTAGAGATCACAGGTCCATACACTGTAGTTAGAGTCCAAGGAAAATTATCTACCTTATTAACAAGAAGAACAGAAATACTAAACTTCCCTGTAAATACATCTAAAACATCTAATTTTGAGTCATTCAACCCAATACATATACCACCTGATGCACCAATAGCAGGTAAACAAAACCATTTTTGAAAATGAATTGCCACATATTTGTAATCCCTATGAGAAAACACACTCCTCTTTGTTTCCTGAAGGCAATATCAATGTGCTCTTTTTTTATCAAATCTTTTAAATAAAGCCTTTTTGCTTCAGAACCAAAGCCCCACATATTCCAACTTAATATTTTCATAATGTGTTGCAAGTTACAACAAGCTGTACAGTGCACCATTTGGTGATTTATATTCGGTGAATCTTTTTTCAATTATGGGTTAATTTTGATTCTGACATGTGTACTTTAAAAAAAATTTTATTGTCGTCAAATATGTAGTATATTTGCTTCAGTATCCGATCTATATAAAATAATGTACCTCACATGTGTATGCTATTTAATCACAATAAGCAATTAAGCATCCAACACCAAATACATGTTTCCTAAAAGTTAAAGCGAAATTAAGCTGAAAAAAGAAAGAAAACAATTGAAGCCGACTCTTAGCCGACGTTTGCTAATTTAAGAAAGAACATAAACAATTGCTCTCTTAGGTGACTGGTCTTACTTTCTTACCAAGATGCACAGAAAGTTCATATTTGTTGCCATTAATGTTGAAACCAATGCCTGGTGATTGTCTAGATAGAGGCTGCTGTCGCCGCCGACTGGATATCCTTGATCAAGTTAACTATTATATCATTAGCACAAAAGCTCTTTACTTGTGAAAGTTTCTTCACGGCATTTCGACTGATGCTGTAGTCTGAGCAGACAACGTGAATTCTGTGTCGTTGCTTATACTTCTCATTGATAGCCTTTGCCTCCTCTATAACATTCCTTACCTTGCCGAGCCAATCTTTTACGGTAGAAGTTCTTTTCTCGGATTTTAAATTTAATACATCCTTTTCCATAGCCTCCAATTCACTGACAGCCGACTCCAAGGCACGTACATTGTCATCAACCTTGAAGGGGTATACCGCATGCTTAACCACGACGGCAAATAAGACCCCAGCTCCGTTACAAGCAGCTGTTGACTGGCATCAAAAATTTGGGAAGTGAGTCAGTTCTTTATATATAGAAGGATACTTGCAAAGAAAATGTTATACAATATATCCAATAAGGATATAATAAAGAGACGCAACATTTAGAGAAAGTTCTTTTTGTTTTCCATCGATCATATTTTAAACTTTATATATTGGTTTAATCTTCTATTTTTTTTTTTTTTTTTGAGGAACAAGTACAATAACATGCTGATGAGAAACTAACAAATTAAATCTGACTGCAAAAGAGAAAAGGTTTGTGAAGAAAAAAACTGGGTGTCAAACTGTCAACTAGAAGCTGCTCAGTTACTTTTATTCAGTTTTCAGGGGAATTAGCAATGAGTTTTAGGA